>NNCF01126379.1:2255-37881 GCA_002313205.1 Laupala kohalensis | reverse complement strand
AGATTTACAAATTATCCGAACTATCCTCTTCTGAATTCTGAAAGTTTGAATACTCTGACCGGAATTACCCCAGAAGGTAATGCCGTAACGTAAATGGGAGTAAACGTTTGCAAAATATACGCAACGGGAAATACGTGGACCAACTACGTTAACTAAGATTCGGAATGCATAACACAATTTGCTTAATTGGGAATTAAGATTGTCAACGTGACAATTCCACTTGATGTTGTCTTGAATATGGAAATCTCAGAATTTTGTATTCGTAACAGTTTTTAATTGTGTTCTGTTTAAAGAACGAGAAACCTGTGGTAAAGATTTTGTGATACTATTGTGAAATGACATAGACACTGTTTTGTCAGTGTTTACAATGAGACGATTTGCATGGAACCAAGTCGAAAGTTTAGACAAAATGTTTTGAGCATTGGCATGCTTACATATTAAATTAGTGCCATCAGCAAAAAGAAACATTTTGCAATCTGATGTGGGTCAACGCAATCAAAGTTAACCACAGCTTTCTTAAAAACCAAACTAGGAGATGATTCATCAAATATTCTCACAATTTGCAAATGCAATTTGTCAGAGAAATCGGTGTGCGAAGGATTAGAACGATCTTTTCCCTCCTGACGTGGAATATGGCTTCACGCCATTGACCAGGGACATTATGTTCATTCCAATTAAGGTTGAAGAGTTTCTGAAACTCATCATGCCCACTTCCTGAAGGAATTTCATGCCCACTTCCCAAAGATGTGGTCTGAGCCAAAGACTAGACCAATGTATACTTATGTATTTAGACATGTTGAATCCTAATGTGGAGCCAGAATTGCTCCATCACCCTCCATTTTCTTTAAAATCACCAGAAAAAACACCTTTAAATAGGAATAGTATGGAAAATCTTGCTTTTGGAGGGTTCAACAATAGATATAACTGTAGAAATTGACTAAAATTAATTCAAATTAATTCTAATTTCTTCTTTTCTACGCTTTTGCTTTGTTTTCCTTTTAAGAATCCAAATAAAATCTGCCATCATATTAATATCCCACCTTCCTTGGTAACAATGTTCCATTTCCTTGATATGTTGGTGAAAACGTTTACCCTGTTCTTCGCTATAGTGTCCGAGGTTGTACGGAAAGTAGTCAGGATGAGAGTTAAGAAAAGACAATTTCAGATTCATCTGATAACCCTGTTGTTTGAAGTTTTCCAACATTTCCGTAACTAAATCATGGTAATCCTTACTTTTCTGGTTTCCTAAGAAATTCTGAATGACATTTTTGAAACTTATCCTGCCAGCTTTTTCTGTATAATTAATTTTTGTAATCAGTTTTTCGTCTCTGAATGTGGATGGATTTGAGGACCATCGAAATTATCTTTGTTCAGGTAGCATTACTTATTTCATGACACTTTTCTCCTAAATATTCATAACATTCACCGTCCTTGTCCAAAGATTTAACAAATTGTTTCTTATGACCAAGTTGATATTGAGAGGGGAGAGCAGAATACTTGAAGGATCAACCAAGAGTTTGCGGATGATGTTTCAAACCTGGATGGAAATCTGTTCTTCTTGGCCATTCATTCTGTTCATAGTTTTTTTTTCTGGTTCTACTATCCCACAGATATAAGATGCAAGGATGTTTTTAAAATCCTAATTGCTAGTCAAGAATCAAAGTCGAAATCTTAAGTGATGCTAACCTGAATTTTCCATTTGTTTTTCATATTTCAATTTCTTCAATACTATTTGTAAATTCTCATGTTTCTTTCAACTTTGTTGAGTGGGCTATTGGAATCAGTGCAGACATATTCCCATTGTGGTGAAGAACAGCTTGGAGGTTCCGTTTTGAAGAGTCTCCACTCTTCATCTTTATAAATATCATGTAGCTGAAATTTTCTGGCCCCGAGTTTGGATTCAGGACATCAAAATACACTTCTTACAATCATTTTTAGTCAATCTGGACAGTTATATCTGGTGCTGAACCCTCCAGAAGCAAGAGTTTCCTAATTTTTCTATTTAAAGGTTGTTTTTCAAGATTTTAAAGAAAATGGAGGATGATGGAGCAATTCTGGCTCTGGATTCGAATTCAGCACGTCAAAATTCATAAGGATACACTACTCCAGTCTTTGGTTCTGACCACATTTTTTTAGCCATGTGAAAGATTTGACTTTGTATGGTAAGGCCAGTTGTACAATAATTTCACTGAAGGGCATGTATATGAGTGAAGGGACAAAAATATTTTTTTAATTACTTGAAACATTAAATCAAATATATTTATTTTCATTAAATCAAATTTGATTTGACATAAAAACCAGTACATTTATGCAGAGCATATTGTTAGATGAGTATTGAATCCTTAACACTGTTACATAGAGCTCATCAGTACATTGATAATATCATCTCGTCTAACAATGTACGCTGCGTAAATGAGGCTTAGTTGTTTGGTGTGTGATTTTTTTTAATACACTGGTAATGATCCACAAGAATCAACGAAATTTTTCAATCTGTTAGCTTAATCGTTTAGAAAAGTAGATCCGGAAAGTTTAGAGTTGCAGGTTCTTATCCTCCTTAGAAATTTGCCCAAAATTTCAGTAAAAAGTTGCACTTTAAGAAAGTTATTATGTTGGTAAATGTTGGAAGCGTGGAATTGCACGGAGGAAACCAACGCATGGAATGATATTGCGGATCGGTGAGCATTCATTAGTATTTTATATCTACTTTTGTTCAATGCAATTAGCAAGGTTCAAATTTAGTTATACAAGGAATTAATTACATGTAAACAAATAACAAATTTTTTTAGTTTCTATATCTCCCCAATATTTTTACAAGTGTATGTTTTTCATCTCGATTTATTCAATTTATAGAAGTGATATACTTAGGGAATAGAGTTGGGTAATCAGATACAATTGGGATAATGAGGAAAATAAAACAATTTTTTTAGAAATATAAAAATACAGCAATGATATTAGGGATGATCCACTTAGCATTGTAATTAAAATCAGTCATCAGTTTCAGAACTGGAAACGTGTACATTTAAGTATGTTGCTCAAAGAAAAGTTTTTGGTTTTATGAGAAGCAGATTAATGGTTGTCTACTATTTGATCATGTTCATTCACAGTTATTCCAAACACAGTGCATTTAACAGAAAAACAAATAATTTCTCATTGCCAGCGCGGTAAATACCAAGGTTAGGTTTTTTTTAAACATTAGTAAATAAAAATTTATGATTGAATATGTAAATACAGGATGTGCAATAATAATTTCCAAAATACGATAATTTAGGAAGACTTGTACGATACTTCCATTTTGGAGGTCTATAAAATAGGAACATTTAACCTTAAACTCGAGGGAAGGTCTGCTTGGGTGGTTGACAAGACTCAACAATTTTTGTGCACGGTCTCTAGGATGAAGACTGAGAAACATATGAGTAATTTTGTGGTTTGGTTTTATGTCTTTTTTCTTTATATGATTTACACACATCAGTGTGTTTTATAATTCTATGACTTAATACTATCATGCATATGTTTAAAAAAATATGATCATATGGAGTTCCATGAGGTGTTCTTCAGAGATTTTCTTTGTCTTGCAGATCCTAGGCCAGATATCTGTGCAACATTGCTTTATGAATTTTTGGAAGTAGTGGGACACTTCATGTATAACAATTATGGACAAGTTTTTCAGAAAGTTTTACATTTACTTTGTACTGAGTACTATCACAAGATGGAAGAAGTGAGTATTGTCCAATTGGGAGTGAAATATACTCTCCATTCAAATTTTCAGTTTGTTGCTTCATGTTTCAGGTTACTCCAAAAGCATTAAGAGGACCTGTCGCTAGATTAGAATCTTTTTTACAGAAGATACTTAAGCAGGGTATGATTAATCCCCCTGCTGGTTTATTACCCAACGATTTCTGGTGATTGAAGAATCGCTTACTTTTGTTTTATTGTGTACATATTGATGTGACTTTTTTACTATTATTATGTGGTTTCCCTGTTCTTTGTTTCTTATTGAATCCCTTTAATATTATTAATAATGACATAAATGTAAGATTGTTTGAAGTAACATACCTCTTACAGTTACAAATCAATAATAGTCTTCTGTCTGACTCGTACACTAGAAAAACTATGTACTTATCAAAGTGAGCAGATAAGAGTTGTACAACAATACTGTGAAAATATTTAAGGCAAGGGGCTCCTTCTCCACCCGCCATCCTTCCTAAATGCAATTAGGTAAACAAGCTGGTTTTGAGACCTGAATACTGCCACATCCAAAAAAGGAAACAAATAAGGACTAGTGAAAGTAAATTAAGACGTATATGAACATTTTACCAACTAGTGAAGCTGTACATGAAGAATTCAAGGTACCAACGAGAACGCGTGTTGTAAACTCTATAAACAATAGCTATTGTGTTTTGAATATCGCGGCAGTAGATATGACATTTAATAAGTCAACGATTAATCCCATGTACTGCAAGTGAAATCAGTGCGGCCCAAATGCTGTTCAGTTCTTCAAAACGCATCAAAATTCACTTACTATGAATTGTTTTCGGTGTTTTTCTGGGTTATCTCGCGAGATACCTGGCAAGGTGTCGGTCAATCATTCCTCAAGAGTTTTCCCAACGCAACGCGTCAAGGCGATGCTTCGATAACAACTAATAGCTGTCTTGTCTTTATCGGGTTTTATCAGAGGTATCAGCGTCACTTCCACGAATTGGGGAATATTCCCTCGAATCAGGAACGATTGAAAATATCGAGAGGGTATTTTTTTTCAATTGTACACTAAGTTGCCTAAGCATCTCGTAGTGAATCAAATCGGGGTGAGGTGCAGTGTCGTGGGCTGTAGCTAGAGCTGACTCGGGGAAAAGTTGTAAGGTTCTCTGTTGGTGGAGGGAAAGTCAAAAGTGGTTCTCTCTGCACTCCTTATTCCTCACGCAATCTGCATCGCAGTTGGCTGTAGAAAATAAATGAGCGAAATATTCAATCATCCAATGGAGCCGGGCAATGAAAACCGCTCTTCAAAACATGTTCCTCCATCGCGCCAATTCGCTCCGCCGCGCAAAGTGGATGACATCTGGTGGAGATAAGCAGAAGTAACGCCTTCAGGGACTTTTGACCGCCGACCGTGGAGATATAAGAAGGAGATAAATCGACGTTTCTAACGTAGACCATTTTTTTATAGTTACCACCAGATAGCACTGCGAGCACATTAGCCTGAGCTTGACACATGGAATGCCACTTGTCAGTACGGAAAAAATAAATGTCAGTATGAAGAATTTGCGAGTAAGCTGTAATTATCTTGAGAAGAAGAAAAATGTACTTAGTTTCTGCCATGACAATGTTTAAAGATTTTTTTTGTTTACCGGGTAAATAAAACGTTTAGTTGATACATATTGTATGAAAAGAAAATTTAAAAAAATAGATTTTGGAATGTGTACAATTTGTCTTTTTCTTACGTTTCGTTGAAAACTTCCCAAATTTGAAGGTGGATTTTTTTATGGTTGAACTAATGACACCTGAGAAGTCGAAAGTACGTAAAAAAAATCGTTTAAAGGAAACTTCTTTAAGCAATATCTCTAAAAGAAAATAGTGCCTTTAACAATTTGAACGGAATGAAACTGAATCTAAGCTAGAAGTACAGGGATTCACAGTTTCAAACAGATGGCTAGTTTTTTTTTTTTCAGGAAAAAATAGACCCGGATTTCATTCGCCTTTTCCTAAAGTCAATTTCAATGTTCGAAAATTTTATAAACTAATTATTTTATTAATACATTAACGCAGAATTTGTAAAGGGCGCTGCTTGAAATTGTTTGAACATGCATGTAATTCTCTGAATACAATAGCACGCGAGCAGAGCGCTACTTCAAATAAGGCTCTATAAAGCTTCTTTAGAGTTACAATTCAACAACCGTTATAACATGGTCGAAATAATCTCGATATATACAATTGCTTGTCTAACTGACTGACTGACAATCAAGGCGTAACCTAAACCACTTAAGCTAGAAACATGATCAACCCCCATACACCCTTAGGGAATGGGATGACGTAAAAATTATTGTAAAATACATATATGTCTGACGCACCCAGTTATATGCGTTGCTGATATGAACAGCGTTAATTTTGAGTGTTTTTTCATGTCTTCGTTTATTTGCAGAAATAATACTAAGTAAAAGTAATTATATGTCGAATTTTCACTTGTTTCTCTCTGTGTAATAACTCAATTTGAACTCGCAAATATTGTTATAATTTCACATATATTCATATAATGCTTTATTGTATGTGGAAACTACATTAGAGACCATTGATTTACAAAAAGTTATTTGTGAAACTTTCTTCCTTTATGTAATAATTTAATATTCACAAGCAATTAATACCATTGATTATAATTCATTTAATACAATTTTCAACAAATTTTGTATATAAGGGGATTTTTATCCCAGGAATCCAATGGACTAGATACCGATTTGGTGAAAATTCGTTGTTTTTTTCGTAATACGCATATATGGGTGCTGCCGGCGGCAGCACTGCAGCATTCGACACAAAAAAATGTGCGCATTCGAGACCTTCACATGCCCCTACTCCATGCTTCACTGATCTTGGGCGTATTTGAATTTGTCGGCAAATTATAAACGAATAGCAATTCAGCAAATAGCATAACAAAGAAGTCAGTGTTTGGAAAACTTACGACTGAGTGCAATCGAAACAGGCCACAACGCTTAGAAGAAGATAGACGTCGTTATGCTACACGTGAGAGAGCTTTATTAGCAAAAGTATTACCTACTTATAAATTAGCTGTAGATTCTAATGTTACTTATAGTAGCTTAGTAAATTTTAACACGTGTAATATTTGCTTAGTAATACAAATAATGCAGGGAAAATATGAGTTCTGTGGTCTAGCGGTATCGTGCATGCTTCTCACTCGGTAGGTCCGATGTTCGAATAGTGCTGAATTTTTCTATTCATTTTTGTCGATATGATAAGTCTATTAATACATTCATCCTCTTTCTAACCATTTTACTGTAAATAAATAGCTACTGAATAACTGAAATGCGAATAAAACTGCTAAGTTTTCTGCTGAAGGAAGTTCTATCGGTAGAAGAATTAACAGTGACAATCCTGTGAAATTCGGCATACTAATTCATTTTCATCTCCTGAATATTGTTACTAATTTTTAGAGCGTTTCATGGGCTCAGGAAATAACCTGAGAGAGTCAGCGACCATCTCGAGACTCTGGCAAAAATGGGGGTTATGTGCGATTATGAGAATTCTCTTAACCTCTATCACCTCAATTCTCCAAATTTCTACATAACACGTCGTGCCCCAGTTAAGCCGAGCAACTCAATGGAAGGTTGGGTAGCCAACCCCTTCGGGAAACTGAATCGGTGAGCAGACGGGAATGAAGTTCAGTTGAAGGTAACAGGAAACCACTGAAATCATCACTAGAAAACCTCATGGCTTCACTCAATTCAAAATATTCCGGAGCTTCGAGTTCCCCGATCGGATCTACGGGGCGAACTAGGTTGAGAAAAGCCTCTCTAAGAATGCAATGCTGCAAGGAGAAGTATTGGTTAGGAACACGGAATGTAAGATCCATGTATGAAGGAAAATCGGACATAGTTAAAAAACAAGTGGAAAGAATTGGAATCGACATTTTGGGAATAAGTGAGATGTGGACTGGTATGGGTGAATTTGTTTCTGATGCCTGTACGATATACTACTCGGGACGAGAGAACGACAGAAGTAACGGAGTAGCCTTCATAGTAAATAAAACAAATGAAAATAAATGGGATGCAATTTCAAAAATGATAATGACCAGATTTCAAGGACAACCTCTTAATATCACAATCATTCAAATTTATGCGCCAACCAGCGATGCTGAAGAGAATATTATTGACCAGTTCTATGGAGAACTGCAAGAACTAATCCGGTTGACACCAAAAAAGGATGTATTCGTAGTAGGAGGTTGGAACGCCAAAGTAGATCAAATTGTAGATGGTGTTACAGGAAAATTTGGTCACGGTACAACAAACGAAGCAGGACAGAATCTCGAATTCTGCCAAGACAATTTACTAATTATCAACACAGTTCCAGCTACCCAAACGACGCCTATATACCTGGACTTCACCAGACGGCCAATACCGGAATCAAATTGATTACATAATGTTTAAGCAGAGGTGGAAAAGTGCAATACAGTCAACTACAGCAAGACCTGGAGCTAATTGCGGATCAATCATGAGCTCTTAATTGCAAAATTACATCAGAAACAGAAAGGTATCTAAAAATGGCAATCTTGTAGATACGACCTTGATAGTATACCTTATGAGTATATAATAGAAGTTAAAAATAGATTTAATGGGTTAGAATTAGAAGACCGAGACCCAGAAGAGCTATGGACGTAAGTATCCCAGGTTGTCCAGGAGGCAGCAGAAAAAGAATAAGAAGGCTAGATGGTTATCGAGAGAGGCACTACAAATTGCAGAAATACGAAAAAAGCAAAGGGGATAAATCAACAATATTTAAATGGAATAAAGAGTACTGTAAAATAGGTAGAAGAGACAAGAATATCTTCTTAAAAGAACAATGCAAAGAAGTTGAAGAAAATAACAATGAGAAAGACAAGGGATCTTTACAAGAAAATTAGAGACATCAAAGGAAAATTCCAAGCGAAAATTGGAATGATAAAAGGTAAAGATGTTAAAGATCTAACAAATAAAGGAAATATGGGTGGAATATTTAGAAGATCTGCATAAAGAAAGAATGTGTACAATCTGTGAATGTATTAAAGGAAATAATGTGTGATGGTGAATCTAATGCGAACTTAGAACCAGAATCAGGCATTTTAGAAAGTGATGTCAAATGGGCCGTCGAAAATATTACCAAGAAACAATCTGAACAAGGCAATGGGCATGGGATTCCAGCAGAAATGTTCAGGTGAGGATACCGTGAAAGTGCTGCATTCAATATGGCAGCAAATATGGGGAACCTAACAGTGGCCGAAAAATTCGGTATTGTAATATATTTAAAAGTGTGATGCCCCACGTTGGATGCCAATTCTATTATAATTAAATTTGGAAGGGAGAAGAAAAATAAGTGAGGGAGGCTTCAAGTTGGAACACCTTTCTGATACAATTTAATTGAATAATCCAAAATAGCCACACATTGTAGAACTAAATTATAACATCGTTAAACATAAAATGGCTAGCTCAGGGATACTCCTTCCAGGGAATACCATCTTAACGAAGCACTGTGAGCGGGAGGCGCGGGTTTGCGCGTACCATCGAAGCTGAGGGCTATGCCGGCGGTAATGTAACTACCAACAGGGCCACCAAAGCCGGACTGTTCTCAGCTGAGGTACCAGACGAAGTGTGTTCCACAACGACCTATCTTCCCCAACCAATCCCGCTTCCCTACCACCTGCTGCCTTGTAGGAGGGGGAGGGATCCCACCAGATAAGGGAAGGGAAGGAAAACACCGACAAAACCAAGGGGGAGGGGGACCTCCACAGGCGTGGTGGAGCCAACCTCCCTAAGGGAGTAAACCTTAATAAAATCCTGTAAACCTTAACAAAGTAGGAGGTTGGGCGCATGACTAACAACCAAGCAATGTAAAAAGAATTGTTGCGAAGCATCAAGAGAAGCCTCGGAGAAAGGACGGATATTGGTACATGGAACATGAGAAGCCTATTCAAGACAGGAGCAACAAAGAACTACTCAATTGTACAATTATAAGATTGATATATGCGCCATACAAGAAACAAGGTGGCTGGGCAGTGGGGTGAATGATCTGAGAGACCATACAATACTCTATAGTGGGAAAGATAAGGGAAACCGTGAATTTGGGGTGGCCTTCATTATTAATAAACATGTAAGGACAAGTGTACTGGACTTTATAGCGGTAAACAAAAATTGCGACTCTTAGGATCAAGGTCAAATTTAAAAATATAAGCATTGTCAACGTACATGCACCAACGGAGGAAAGAGAAGAGATGGCAGAGGAAGAAGTGGAAGAGCAAGAATCATTTCATCACCAACTAGAGGAAGAACTGAATAGATTACCAAGTAATGATGTAAAAATGATCATTGGAGACTTTAATGCAAAAGTGGGAAAGGAAAGTTGCTATAGACGGACGATCAGAAACCACAGTCTCCTTGACAAGACCAGTAACAATGGAATCAGAATGATAAACTTTGTTACAAGCAAGAATTTGGTTATCAACTCCACCTTCCCAAGAAGAGATATTCACAAATGGACCTGGACATTGCCAGGTGGAAGAACACAACGGGATCGATCATGTGTTAATAGATAAAAGAAGAGTAACAAACATAACAAATGTTCGAACAAAAAGAGGAGCAGAAGGATCGGATCACTATCTGGTGGTAACCCATTGCAGAAGTCGCATTGCAAGAACAAGCGGAGGATGCTATGAGGGTGTAAGAAATGGAATGAGCAGGGCTTACTGAACCAGGAGATGAAAGTGAAGTACATGGATGAGATGAAGATACGACTGGGCGATGTAGAAGAAGAATGTGAAACAACATATAACAGAAAACCCGTGGAGGAGACTAAAGGATGGTATCACCAAGGCAGCCCAGATGACATACGGGAAAACCAAAAGGGGAAGAATGGTTTGATGAAGAGTATATGGCAATGATGGAGGGAAAAAGGATGGTCAGACTGCAATATATAGAAAGACCAACGAGGGCAAAGAAGGCTAGATATGAGAAAAACGGCGGATAGCGACCAAATTGTGTAGAAAAAAGAAAAGAAAGTACATCCAAGAGAAGCTCAATCAAATTTAGGACAACTTTCAGAGGAATGAGACGGCCCAAGCATATAAAGTAATTACTAGTTTTAAGAAAGGATATGCCCCTAAAACAAATTTCATCAGGGATAAGGAGGGAGCGATAGTAGCTGGCAGGAAGACACCAAAAAGAGATGGGTAGAGTACTTTAGTAATCTCTTAAACCCCAATCAATACGGGCAAGAGGCAGCAACTAAGGAAGAAGAGGTAGAAGAAGACGACGAGAACCCGATTATAGAACCAACCAGGGGAGATGTACAAGAAGCGGTGCGATCCTTAAAGAATGATAAAGTCCCTGGTATAGACGGGTTTCCACCAGATCTGTTTGAGGCGAAGAGGTGATTACAACGATGTGGCAGCTTATACAGAAGGTGTGGAGAGTTTTACCAACAGTAGAACACTGGCATAATATGCCCAAAAAATAAAAAAGGTGATAAGTTAGAATGCCAAAATTATCGGGGCATAACGCTATTATGTACTGTATACAAAGTTCTCACATATATCAAGAAGAGATTGCAGGACTATTAGGGGAATACCAGGCGGGATTTAGACCCGGGAGATCAACAATAGACTCCAGTTTTACCGCGAGACAGCTAGCTGAAAAATGCTGAGAATATGGCATAAATATAGTCTATATTTTCGTTGATTTCATACAGGCGTATGAGAGTATACAAAGGGAGAAACTATATGTAATATTAAAAAATCAAGGGATACCACACAAAATTATAAGACTGGTTCATCTAACCATGGCCACCACAAAGGCAGAGGTAGCATTACAAGGAAGTAGAACGGAGGCTTTTGAAATACACCAAGGCTTAAAGCAAGGAGATGGATTATCACTCACGCTATTTAACCTTGTGTTAGACTAGGTAGTGAAACTGGACGTAGATACGAGCAATACCCTTCTGTACGAGACATTACAAATAGTAGGGTATGCGGACGATTTGAACGCAATAGGAAGGACGGTAAGGGAAGCAAATAAGATTGTCCTAGAGCTGCAAGGAATAGATGAGGTGGACCTCACGGTCAATACAAATAAAACTAAAATGATGTTCCAATCGAGGAAGAAGGTGGTAACCCTTGATGTCATCATTGGACGGGAAGAAATTGAGTTAGTCAGGGAATTTAAATACCTAGGCTCAGTCATGACAGCGGAGAACAAGAAAGACGTAGAGATCCACCAAAAAAATAATGGCAGCAAACAGGTACTCAGATGCGTATTTCGAAATAAATATGTGAGTAGGAAAACTAAAATCACATTATATAAAACAATAAGAACAGTACTATGCTACGACTGTGAGACCTGGACTATAACAAAGTGCAGAGAAGAGGATGGCTATATATGAAAGGAAAATATTGAGAGCCATATATGGACCAGTGAATGATAATGGGCAGTGGCGAAGACACAACAACAGAACTCTACTCAATGTATGACCCGACAGAGGTAATCACACATAAAACTCTGCGGATTGGAGTGGGCTGGACATGTGCAACGCATACCCAGCTCATGTATACCTAAGAGAGTGATTGAAGGAAGGATTTTGGGAGGAAGACCGGTGGGTAGGCCGACAAAGAGATGGACAGAAGGAATATCCCACGACGCAAGAGAGCAGCTGGGAGTTCACTGTGGAAACGGGCGGTAGAAGATAAGAAGAATTGGAGGCGAGGCCCGACCTGGGCTGTAAAGCCATCGAAGAAGAAGCTCAGGGATACTAAAATTTGGATAAAAATACGGAATGCTCATCTCACCATTACCAACCTACGTCGTAGAACAAATTCCGGTCGGCAACTAACGCTCACTTACCTGACCAACTCGGCGGAGCAATGACTGATGTCTATCTGTCATTGATCTTAAATTGAAAATAGGGAAATGGGTTCGACCGATTCATTGGCGAGAAACAAATACTCGAAGGAAAAACATTGTTCATTAAAACTTGATATAATTTCATGAAAACAAGTACATAATTATCACGGGTACAAATACTCCCATTTAGCATTTCCACCAAAATAAGAATAAAACATTCAAATTCACCACCACAAATAACTAATCTTAAATTAACACTCACTTTTCACAAATAGTTATTCTTTGACGAACGATAATGGAACTTGTCCGTTCAAGCACACCATACGAGCTGAAGGTTCATTGAACATCATAAGTTTAAGAACAGTAACGTTCATCCATTCTGATAACTGCACAGTCGCGATAAATGAGGATGCTTGTATCATTAACCAATTGTCTTAAGCAAATACATTAGACACAAGTAAATAATCGAACCACGCAATGCTTTTCTAGTGGAAAATCGTCATTGGCTCATCCAAAAATGATTACCTCAGTAGTAGCGAACCGAAGCCAGACGTCATTCGAGATATTAGCTGCAGAAGGGGGGCTGAAGAGGCGATGTCTTATGGGGTAGTCTCATTGGCATGTTGATTACGACCAGGTGTCAATCAGCAACTCCTATACGACCTCATAGATACCAGCTATGCTCAGCCTTACGTTCACCGGTATCGATAGTGTCTTAGATGTTTCGAGAATTCAATTGATTCCGATACGAGTGTCGCGCTTCGCGGTGAATTTACACATCACTGATAATCATTTTCGGATGTCGAAACGTATAAAAGTGTAGTGTCGACTTTGAGAAAACTCGTTGAATGTCGATCGGAGTTCTATCCTCGCGATCTAAGATTGCGTCCGCCTCTATCGAGAAATATCGACAACCTTTCACGATCTATCAACCACAATCATCGTAACCACCATGGTTATAGTAAAAGTAACCTAATCATAAGAGAGTGTCTAAGTACGTCTGCCTGTGCTTATATATCTTCATCCCCTCTTCTACTATGGAATAACAGTTTGATTCCGCCTATTGCATCGTCACGATATTTTTTTACCAATAACTAAAAGTTTATTTCACTTGATTTCTCCTGATTGGTTGTGGTCCTTTGACGTTGTTCCCTTAATTAACCTATCTCGGATCGTACTTTAGTCACGTGATATCTCGTCTCGTGATGTAGTATCTTCGCGTAATGGTCGTCTGTTTACTTTCAAAAACTGAGGTCACCAGTTTCGCACAAAATAGCCCTCAGCTGCCCATAATGCCGTCCCTTTTCGTCCTACGGAATCCCCTCAGTTCCAGAAAAATACTCTTTTTTATTGCTACTAGCTTTCTAAATCGTACATACGCAGCCACTAGACGTAGGTTCGCCTAAGGGTTACCCTTACCCCTCTTTACTTGAAGGAAGTCAGACACTCGCTTGCTCTTTTAGACTTGTCGCAACATGTATAACTGAACAATGCCCTACTCTGACGCGCAATATTTTCAGGCAACGTTGTCCCGCGATTAAAAATTTTTCTCAAATTTTTAAAAATATCGAAAAGATTGATAAAATGAATTCTTTATTACAGTACTGTGGCAGAACCGGGTTGGAATATTAATAATAATGAAAATTTAAATGTAAATGCCTCGGCTAGCTCTTCTCAGGGTTCCACAATATTTAAAAGGGGTACGATTTCTATCCGAAGGAAAAGGACCATGCAATGGTTCCACTTAAGGAAAACGCAAGACAAATAAATCCATTAATAAAGCTATTTTAATTGCTAAGATATCCCTTGATTAAATAACTTTCCCCCAAAAGACACAAATACAAATCTTCGTCATTTCACAGTCACTTTAATGCGAAAATGACATTATCACTACCCAAGACAAACAGAAGTTCCCCCAAAAGACACAAAAACAAATGGTTCTCATTCAACCATCACCTTTATGACGAAGTGACCTTATCACTACCTTATCACTAACTTATCTGTAGTCATAACTTTGGTATTTTCTATACTAATTTGGAGGCCATAGGAGTGGGCGATATTGACAATGCGATGAAGGATGCTGGTTGCTTTGGCATCAGTATCAGTAAAGATTGCACTGTCATCAGCAAACATTAAGTCATTCAGGTAGTTATTTGAATCATACTGAGCCCCACATATGTTTTTGAATGCTTTTTTCATGATAGAGTCAATAACTGCATTGAAGAGTAGTGGGGAGGCAACATCGCCTTGTCGAACTCCACTTTGAATGGGAAATTCTATACTCAGGTCATTCTTAATCCTCACTTGGCTAGTTGATGCATTATATGATGTTTGGAGAAGTCGAATAATTTTAGATGATATGCCTTCGTTTTCCAAAGTTCTCCATAATGCAGGCCAGTAGATGCAGTCAAATGCTGATTTGAAGTCAATAAAGATGATAACCATTCGCAGACCACAACGTATACGTTCTTCCATAAGCTGACGGATCGCAAAAATTTGATCAATGCAGCTTCTTTGTGGCCTGAAACCAGCCTGCTCTTCCAGGCTGGTGNCCAGCCTGTTCTTCCCGGCTGGTATTCTCACGGTGCTTCTGTAACCTTAATTGTATAATCTTCATAAAAACTTTGCCAACAATTGAGAGGATACTAATTCCACGATAGTTTTTGCATTCATTACTGTTACCTTTCTTCAGTATTGGTATAATGACTGCTTTCTTCCAGGATGATGGAATACTTTCTGTGTGCCATATGAGCTGCAAAAGGTCGTGGAGCCATTTAACTAGGATGTCACCTCCAGCTTTAATCATTTCAGTGGTGACTTAGTCTATTCCAGGAGCTTTTCCATTTTTCAGCAATTTTATCACATTCTTTATTTCATCGGCTGTTGGTACACCATTCAGAGTTGTATTTTCTTGAAGATTATTATTCAATAAGTCCAATGATGATCCTTGTGGAGGATCATGGTTGTACAGTCCTGCAAAAAATTCTCTCCATCGTTGTAGGCGTTCTGCTTGAGAGTTCACAAAGGTTCCATCAGTTTTCTTAATGTTGTCATTTGTTGGTTTGGTTCTACCACTTAATTTTCTTAAAGTCTGATAAAGGAAGCGGTAATCATGTTTGATTGCTGCTGTTTCTAAGTCAGATGCTATGTTAGTCCAATAAGTTTCTCGATCTAACTTCATTCTTTGTCTAACGTCTTTGTTTAATTTCCGGTATTCTACAAAGTTAGTGAGCTTGGCTTTTTCCCGTTTGTCAACCAATTCCAAGCATTCATCAGAGATCCATTTTTGTGTCCGATGGCGAATTGGTGGACATAAGGGGGAGGCACATTTAATGATGGATTCTGACAATTGTTTTTCTTTTTCATTAACATTTTCTAGTTGTTCAAGGATTGCAAATCTGTTGGACAAAGCAACTTGAAAGTCATTTTTGATTTTTGGGTCCTTCAGATATGTCCAGTTTCGTTTGACAGTTGGGACAACTTTATGACTTGTTGATTTTAGACGTAGCTGTATTTTGGCACGCACAAGGTAGTGGTCAGATCCACAATCTGGGCCTCGCATTGCACGTACATCTTTGAGTGATGATCGAAATCTTGAATTTATCAGGATGTAATCCAGAACTGCTGAATTTTTGCCTGCTGGGTTTCGCCATGTAAGTTGATGTTTTTGAGGGTGTTGAAATTGGCTGTTTCCTAATACCAGATTGTTAAATGAGGCAAAAGAAAGCAGGCGAAGTCCATTATCATTGATCGTTCCATGACTAAACTTCCCAAGAGTTTCTTCCCACCCAGTTGTATCAGTACCAGTATGGGCATTGAGGTCGCCTGCTAAAATAATGAGTTCTGTTTGAGGTAGCATATTTAGTGTAAATTGTAACTGATTGTAAAATTCGTCTTTGGCAACATCTTGGCTGGTTTCAGTTGGAGCATAGGCGGATAAAATATGCATCTTGACAGTGCCATCAATGGTGAGAACTGCCAGGCGGTCTGATATGGGTTTGAAGGCAATTACACTTCTGGTAGCCAATTTATCTACTAATGAAACCAACACCAGCTTCATGATTATCGCCACCAGAGTAATATAGTGACATTGTTTCATCTGACATGGGTAATTGAATAGTTGAGGACCCTGATCCAGTGAGGCGTAGTTCAGATAAAGCAGCAATAGAGATTTTACATTTCTTTAGTTCATTAGCAATAATTTCCTTTTGGCCATCATGGTAACCAGTTCTTATATTCCATGTGGCAATACGGATTTCTGATTTTGGGGTACTAAATCTGATTCTATTTCTTTGGCCAGTAGTCCACTTTTCGGCAGCACCCTGGGTCCCTAGTGCTGGCGCATCGGCTGCCCCGGATGCAGTAGTATTAATCATAAATAATTTTTCTCTAAAATCCATGTGATTTCTTGCCTAGTTCCCCTGGTTGCCCCGTTCTAGCCACCTCGGCACGATGACCACCCTCCTCCTTTTTCAGCCGGGCTTGGGACCGGCCTTGGCGGAGTTAGAATAGACTCCTTTGCATTGTGGTGTTGGAGGAAACGTCTTAGAGTTCCATGGACTGCAAAGAGAACGAATAGATCGGTATTAAAACAAATAAAAACAGGTCGTTTCATGGAAGGCTTAATACTGAAACAAAAACTGACCTACTTTGGACACATAATGGGAAAATATGATGCACTGGAAAGGACTTTTATTCTGGGGAAGATCGAAGGCACAAGAAGAAGAAGGCAGCAAAGGATGAGATGGATAGCATTTCAGAAGTAATGGATTCCAAACGAGAGTCTTTGAGAGATGGCGCAGGACAGAATATTATAGTGTGGTTGGTTGCGAGAATAATATGATGATATTGGCTAGCTTGCTTATAGCATAAGCAACGCTCGTTAATGTGCTCTGTTCATTTTTCAGTTTAATTATTTTATTTTCTCGAGTTTTTGTAATTCTTTAAGTATATTTAGGTATTTTCCTTAGTGTAGTGTTGTTAGTATTTTGTTTCCAGTATGCTAAGATATAAATAGGCTCGAAAAACTTCACTGCAGTTCAATTAGTCAAACGAACTCTACAAAATCATTTTCTTGTGATTTTTTAAGTGTTATTCTAAGGTATGATCTAGTGTAGGACATCATTTATATTTCTCTGGAGGCATAAAGGTAAATGATTACCAATTTGTTTTGAGTATTTCTTTCAAATATATGTAGGTATCAAACACTCATTGCCGTAGTACTCGTTGAAAGAGTTGCTTAAATTCCTCTCCCTTAAATCAGTATCATGAAGATAAAAATTTTCAATAGTTTTAACTTAAATTAATAAAAAATAAATAAATAAATTTATTGTCAAAAAACAGTACAAACTGCGTATGACCACGTGGAGGAAAAAAACTAATTTACTCTCCGGAAGCAAGCAAGGGACCATCCCATCAATTCCGATCAAGGGCCCTAAGGCAGAGGCGGATTCAAAAAATTCAGCAAAAATTCCTAGATAAGATAAAAAGTTAGCTGCGAGTTATAATACTAATAGAATGTCAATATGTTTGTAATTTTAAGCAAAAAATTACATGTAAGTTATTATCGAACTATAGATTATTCTGAGTATAGTGCTTAAAAATTGAAATAACACTAAATTCACGATTTATTGTTACAATAGACCCGCCCCTAGACAAAGCCTAGAGAACCTGTATGATAAATCCGCCTCTACCCGAAGGAAAACCGGAGAAAAACCCGGGCCAGGATGGGGCTACAGAATTTATGTACACAAACGTGCCAATGTTGAGTACACATAAAACTAAATTAATATGAGCCATAAGACAACACAATCATGCAAGAAAATAGTTTTTGAAATTGTTATAAGTTGTTTAAAAAGTACTACAGCAATGGCGTGATAAAGCACAAGACGAATTTAACTTTTGTTAAAATCAATAAATTCTTTTACAGTGTAGAAGCACTGGTGCAGGAGGTAGTTTTTAACCGCGGATTTGAAGATATTCAATTTCATAATATCTTTTATATTCTTGGGCAGGGAATTATATAGAACGATTCCCGAATGGTATGGTCCTTTTTGGCAAAGAGTGGATGACACTCTAGGGCGATGAATATTACAACTATTGTGTGTATAGTGTTCGTGAACGAGACTGTTTCGTATAAAGCAAGGGTGGCACTTCAGTAATTCGGTCTTAACAAACACGACCGTTTCATAAATATAAATGCAGGGAAGTGTTAAGATATTTAATTCCTTGAATAAAGGTTTACAAGAGTTTCGGGGGTGAGATTTACAAATTATCCGAACTATCCTCTTCTGAATTCTGAAAGTTTGAATACTCTGACCGGAATTACCCCAGAAGGTAATGCCGTAACGTAAATGGGAGTAAACGTTTGCAAAATATACGCAACGGGAAATACGTGGACTAACTGCGTTAACTAAGATTCGGAATGCGTAACACAATTTGCTTAATTGGGAATTAAGATTGTCAATGTGACAATTCCATTTGAGGTTGTCTTGAATATGGAGACCTAAGAATTTTGTATTTGTAACAGTTTTTAATTGTGTTCCGTTTAAAGAAAGAGAAACCTGGGGTAAAGATTTTGTGATACTATTGTGAAATGACATAGACACTGTTTTGTCAGTGTTTACAATGAGACGATTTGCATGGAACCAAGTCGAAAGGTTAGACAAAACTTTTTGAGCATTGGCGTGTTTACATAGTAAATTAGTGTCATCAGCAAAAAGAACCATTTTGCAATCTGATGTGGATGATGACATGTCGTTCACATACAATAAAAAGAGTATAGGGCCGAGAATTGATCCTTGGGGTACTCCGCAAGTAAGTGGCTTTGTTTCTGAAAGACAACGCTCAAGTATTTTATTTTTAGTATAGGATATTTCTACTTGTTGATATCTATCTTTTAAATAAGAAGTTAGCCATTGATGTGGAAGTCCACGAATGCCTAAAGAATGCAATTTGGTAAGGAGAATTCCGTGATCGATGACATCGAATGCTTTGGATAAGTCAAGAAAAACACCCTGAGGATTTTCTCCACTGTCTAGAGATGTGGTAACATCGTTTAAGAAGGAAAATATGGCGCTTGTAGTGGAAAAGGATTTCCTAAAACCGTGTTGATCGTCAGAGAGAATGTTATATTTTGATAAAAAATCTAGAAGACGCTTATAGAACAATTTTTCTAGGATTTTTGAGAAAGTGGGTAGTAGAGATATTGGTCGGTAATTTCCAATATTAAGTTTGTTTCCTTTCTTGTGTAAAGGTTTCACTTTAGCTCTCTTAAATATATTGGGAAACACCCCTTCCGATAAAGAACTATTAAAAATATTTACGAGTGGATTTAATATAGCGTGGGACGAAGATTTAACAATAAACTCAGGTATATCATCTATGCCTCGTGAAAATTTGTTTTTTAAGGAGCTGATGATTCCCATGACTTCACTGGCGTTAGTTTCGGAAGTGAACATAGAATTGGGTATGTGGGTGGTAATAATTGGAGGACATTGATTTGGATATATTGAGTTCGTTATTTTACCAACTTCTGAGAAGTGAGAATTAAACAAACTTGCGATGTCCTGAGGATTTGACACGATCTTGCCATCGTTTAGTAAAGAAACATTTTCTTCGCGATTTTCAGAAGTTGACGTGTAATTGTTAACAATATTCCACATGGCTTTCATCCGGTTGTTCGATTTTAGTATATGCCTGTCGTTTTCCATAACTTTAGCTGCATAGACTACTTTTCGGAGAATAGTCTTATATTTACGAAAATAATTATGGAATTCGGGTGGCTGGTTATAGCGTTTTGAAAGATAATATAAACGGCGTTTGTTTTTTGAAGAAATTCTTATCCCTAGGGTGATCCATCTATTGTATTTTTTTGTGTTAATTAACTTGCGTTTTATGGGAAAACTAGAGTTGTAATGTTTTAGGAATGTTGAGATAAATACATTGAATTTGTCGTCGGTGTTTTGGCAATTGTAAACATCTTTCCATGTTTCTTCACGCAAATAATTTACGAATATGGATTTATTTATGTCATTAAACTCTCTTGTAAATTTGTAAAGGATTTTAAGCGGTTTTAGTGTATTATTAATAGTCAATACTTGAGCAAGGTGATCACTGTATCCGGCGATAAACACTTCAGAGAGATACGAGATTCCATTGTTGACTATAATTTGATCTAGCAATGTTTGAGATGAGCCGGAGAGGCGAGTGGGGTCATTTATCGTAGTAATAAGGTTGAAGGAGTCGATAAGATTCTTGAATCGATTAACTGGTGAATGTGCAGAGTCGGATGTACTCAAGAAATCGATATTGAAATCACCACATATAACGATAGATTTAGTAGATTTATGTGCGATATGTTCTAAAACATTTTCGAAGTTCCGAAAAAATATGTCAAGATCTGATTGAGGAGGTCTATAAATACACAAAACAACAATACCGGTGTCGGTCAGTTCAACTGCAGAAATTTCGAACACACTATCTACGCAGAAGTTCTCGTAGCCTGTCAGTGGAGAAGATAAAATATCATTACGAACGTAGATACACGTACCTCCGTGGGGATTTTTGCCTTTAAAATTTTGCCGACAGTAAGAACTTGCTAAATAATAATTAGAAATAGCAGTATCGTTGATGTTGTTAGTTGAAAGCCAATGCTCTGTGAGGCATAGCAAATCGAATCGATTTTCGTGTACCAGAATTTCAATGTCTGTCAATTTGTTTGAAAGGGATTGGACATTATGATGAAATATAATTATTTTATTTTCGCAAAGAGTTTGTGACTCACGAGAAATGGAATCGACGTTAGATTGTGGAGAGGAATTTGAAATTGGTACAGCTTCTAGTTCCGGATGAAGCTCGCACACAGCACCTGAACGCGATTGTCACCTTCGAGTACCACATCGTACTCCTGAGCGCAAGTTGTAACGGTGTATGGGGGCGACAGGAGGAATAGATGTTGACGTGGGAGATGAGGAAGCAGTAGGTGAAAGAACGGGGACAGGAGAAGAAATGGGTGTGGAGATAGGAAGAGGATATAGTGATGAGGTAGGAGCAGAGGGAGGTGGAGAAGATGAGGTAGAAGTAGAGGGAGGTGGAGGAGGAGATGAGGTACGTGCAGGAGGAGGTAATGGAGGAGGTGGATGATGTGAGGTCAGATGTGAAGCTAGGAGAGAACCGAAGTGCTGTTTCCTAGACGGTTTCCGGTGTAAACCGTGCTGGGTAAAGTCCTTGGCAGTCAGGTGTGGTTGCAAATCAAAAAATGTGATTTTTGTGTCTGCCAGGTGATGTTTTAGGGAGATGTTTGCCAGGTTAATTTCGTGGTTTATTTGTGGAACGTTGAAGCGTGGAGGCAGGCTAGAGAGCACTATGTTTGTGTGCAGGGAGGCCATTTTTAGTTTCTGTAGATGTTCAGACGCGTTAAAATGTCCACCCAAGTTGATATCGTTCTGCCCACCTATGATGATTACTGTGTCCCGCTCAGTGAGTTTTTTAGTGTAAGTGTCCAGTTCTCGAATAACTTCAGCCAAACGAGCGTTTGGCTTAAAGAAACCGGAGACTGAGAACTGGCTAGGAAGAAATCCACGCAATACGGAGGACATCTGACGACCGTGCGAATCAGCTAGTATGAGCACGTTTGATTTCTGCGTGTAAGTGTTGGTATCATCTCTGGATAGCACTATTTTACGTGGTTTTGGGCGGCTGTGCTTACCAGTGCGTGGTGTGCGAACAGGTCTGGGTACTGGATGGGAGGGGATGAAACGAGTAGGTAAGGGAGGAAACAGGGACATGTCATCTAACACACTAAACCTATTCTGAGTGAAGAGTTGGGGTGGTGCATGCGTCGTTGGTTTAACCGGATGATAGCAGTTGGAAGGACGGCAAGAATTCCTAACTGTAGTCCAACCGCCGATCGTTTTTTTATTTCTTATTTCATTGTAATATTTAATTATCTCTCTAGAAACACTCGATTTATTAGTAGTTGTCGACTTTCATGTTTCGCATATGTTTCGTTCCAAGTTATTAACCAAGTCACAACAATGGACACGATCGTATTTCTTAATGCTTTCCAAACTGATCTCCAGAAGGCGTACGTCCACTTAATGCAATATATCGATACTCGTATCAGTGCTCTGGAGGTGAATAAAAACACTTGCGGCGGTTGGATAAGTTAGGAATTTTCGCCGACCTTCCAACTGCTATCACCCGGATTCATCAAAAACACATGCACTACCCCCTCTCTTGCCAGAAAATAGGTTTAGTTTGTTAGAGGAAATATGCCATATCCACCCTCTACCCTCTTCCCAACCTTCTCATTCCTTTCACCCATGCTATTGTGTACCCAAACCCGTTATCCTTCCCCCACGCAAACCATGAACTGGTCAGCAGTCGTCCAAACACGTAATATTGTGTTGCCCTGCACCATAAAAGGTCGCAAAGATGCATTCTAGCGTTCTAATTTTTGCTGTTTCCTATGGTCGTCAAATGTCCTCCATTATGTGTGAAAATGTTCCCAACCATTTCTCTGTTTCCGGTTTCTTTAAACCAAACGCTCGTTTGGCTGAAGTTATCAGAGAACTGGATCATCACACGGAGCATCACACCGCATACACTACCAGACGATCAATGGGTATCTCTCTCGGATTTTCCGCCTACAAGGCATCTTATACGGGACTTTGGCGTGTGACTCAATATCGTCCCAAGAATAAAATACACATGTTGTAACAGAACACCCTAGAAGGGAAAGTGATGCAAACAATAGATTTATCAAATATCGTGAAAAATAGATTGGATGAAATCAACGAAGGATGGTATTATGTGTTCAAATTCAATAAAAATCTTCCCCCGGGGAACGATGCATCGAAACAGATAGTATTTTCCATTGTTTCTGAAAATTAAATACGTTATAGAACACAATGAATGGTATAGAAAATATGAAAAGCTACAGGTTGCCCTAAACGTCCATAGAGTGTATATTAATATGTTTATTTTTATATGAAGTGTTGCAGAGTGAGCACAAGCATTATGACAAAGGAAAGACATCATCGCAAAAAGTATTAGAAGAGAGAGCTCCCTATAGCGAAGCGAGGTGGATTCCTACCTCTAATTCCTGTTCGCCGGTTTAAATGCATTGGGTTCTCTTGCCGGCGTTGCTTCGGCCATTGCGAACGCTGTAAATAATGCTAAAATACTTAAGGCAAAACAAGAATGTAAGGAGATGAATGGATTAATGCAAAGGAAGACGAGACACGGTCGAAAACCTCTTCCTTTTCGCGACGAAAGAGGAGGAGGAGGATACGTCAAAACAACTAAATGACATTCCGCAGCATAGCATGACCCACGAAGACGTGATACGTCATGCACGTGCATTGCGGATTCCCTATTTTAGAGATGTCTTTACGCGTGAAACACTATCTAAGAAGAAGACAAAACGAGAATCGGGCATTATCAATCTAAATGATAGTTCGGAACCCGGCACGCATATCGCAACATACACCGTACATTACGATGATGTATGCTATTTTGACTCTTTCGGCCTGCCACTACCGTTAGAGTATGTCGCCTGTATTGGAAACACGCACCGTCGCATCGTCTACAACAACGTACGAGTTCAAGACTTTAATACGGAAATGTGTGGACGCCTCTGTCTTCAATGGATGGAATAGATGAGGACGTGGGAGATGAGGAAGCAGTAGGTGAAAGAACGGGGACAGGAGAGAAAGAAATGGGTGTGAAGACAGGAAGAGGAGATGGTGATGAGTTGGAACAGAGGGAGGTGGAGGAGACAAGTTAAGTGCACGAAGAGGTGTAGGAGTAAGTAAAGGGGCAGATGGATGATGTGAGGTCAGATGTGAAGCTAGGAAAGAACCGAAGTTATGTTTCCCAGACGGTCTCAGACAACTGGGCTGGGTAAAGTCCTTGGCAGTCAGGTGTGGTTGCAAATCAAAAAATGTGAATTTTGTGTCTGCCAGGTGATGTTTTAGGGAAATGTTTACCAGGTTATTTTCGTGGTTTATTTGTGGAACGTTGAAGCGTGGAGGCAGGCTAGAGAGTACTATGTTCGTGTGCAAGGAGGCCATTTTTAGTTTTTGTAGATGTTCAGACGCGTTGAAATGACCACCAAGATAATATCGTTCTGCCCGCCTATGATGATTACTGTGTCCCGCTCTGTGAGTTTTTTAGTGTAAGTGTCCAGTTCTCGAATAACTTCAGCCAAACGAGCGTTTGGCTTAAAGAAACCGGAGACTGAGAACTGGCTGGGAAGCAATCCACGCAAAACGGAGGACATGTGACGACCGTGGGAAACAGCTAATATGAACACGTTTGATTTCTGCATGGAAGTGTTGGCTTCATCTCTGGGTAGCACTACTTTACGTGGTATTGGGCGGCTGTGCTTACTAGTGCGTGGTTTGTGAACAGGTTTGTGTACTGGACGGGAGGGGATGAAACGAGTAGGTAAGGGAGGAACGTGTCATCTAACACACTAAACCTATTCTGAGTGAAGAGTTGGGGTGGTGCATGTGTCGTTGGTCTAACCGGGTGATAGCAGTTGGCAGGACGGCGAGAATTCCTGACTGTAGTCCAACCGCCGATTGTGTTCTTATTGACCTCTTCCAGCGCACTGATCCGTGTGTTAGTATATAACGTTCCAAGTCATTTTACACCTTCTGAAGATCGGCTTTGAATGAGTTGAGGAGTGACAATGTCAATTGTTGTGAATTAATTAGCAACTTAACGTCAAAAGCAAATGAGATACACGAAAACTGACAACTAACACTGGATGAAGGATATTAGTATATTAATATATTTATTACTACGGAAATTACAAATGAGATATTAAATAAATTAAATATGCAAACATACTGACGACAAAAATGATTGAAATAATTATTTAGGGCGCCCACTTGTGGTTTTTTAATTCGACCATGACTACTCTATTTTATGTTAAATTATTTAGAACGACATCTAGAGATTAATTAATTCGACAATAACTATATATTATGTTAAAATGTAAATAAATACGAAAGAATCAAGAAAAAGGAATTGTAAAATGATGTAATATTTCTATGAAATTATGACGACGAAAATTTGGGTGCAACAATGGGGCAGGTTTTAAATAAATAAATAAACAAACCGGCAACTAAAATGACAGAAATAATAATTTTGGACAACTGCAGGTAAATTAATTCGACATTAACTAAGACAATATTATGTTAGAGTGTAATGGATAATTACAAAAATAATCACGAAATGGTAAAATATTGGAATATCTATTTATGGCGACGAATTTTGGGCAGTGCAACAATAGAGTACGTTATTTACAAGTTAATAATGATGTAATAGTATACGCTCCAGAAAATCTAAATACAACCAAATAATTTTAATGTACCAAGAATTTAAATTTATAATTCCGTTTGTGCTTACGTAAACTTTATCACACCTTTGAATGAAGCACTTGAATGAAAACAATATGAAATTATATTCGGTCCGTTGGGTTTGAAAACCTTAGGAAATGTTTTTAGTGTTTATTCACTTAACACTCACACAGAACAAAGAATTCTACACTACAATGAAAGTTAGGATCTAAATACAACTACTGAATCACAAAAACTCGAACAAATAAAATATTTAGTAAAGATTAAACTGAAAAATAGAGAGAGCTCATTCACAAACGCAGCTAACGCCAGGAGCAGGCCAGCCAATCAAATATAAATTTAGTTTTACATGTACTCAACCCAGGCACGGTTGTGTACATTTATTCTGTAGCCCCATCCTGGCCCGGGTTTTTCTCTGATTTTTCTTCGGGTAGAGGCGGATTTTTTATAAAGGCTCGCTAGGCTCTCGCCTAGAGACGGCATGAATTAGTATAACTATTAGCGAATTTAGAGTTATTTAATAGTTACGAATTATCAACAATATTTTCAAAATTATTTATAGCTTGATAATAATACGTTCTTGTGAAATGTCTTTTCTATGTTTTATGAAATACAGTATTTTTTGTATTTGTTAAGACTATAACACGTGTCGAACAAATTTTTTATCGTTAGTAGTATGTTGAAATTTTAAATCCGCCTCTGCCTTATGGTCCTTGATTGTAATTGATAAGAAGGTCCCTTGCTTGCTTCCGGAGAGTAAATTAATTTATTGTCCTCCACGTGTTCATACGCAGTTTGTAACTGCTTTTTTGACAATAAAGGTTTTTTGTAATCATCACATTTATGTGTCCTTTTGCTATGTGTGGTACTTGCACAGAATGCGATATATATTCTTAATATTCTAAAATATCTATGTGTGTGTTACGCACCAATACAGCTGATTGACCTCCTGGCTTAAGCATGACCTCAATTCTCAATGGTATGTTGCGTATCCTCCCTTATTGTTAGTACGGTTCTTGTAAAAGACACACACCGTTTTCATTTTCCCCGATATACTGCAGCAACTCCGCTGTTCATATCATACTGGCTTATAAATTATTTTGCAGTACATTGACAACAATATATATATTTTTTATTATTTGGCATATGCTTCTCACATTATGATTACGGGACCAGTTCTTTCGTTTTAGTAAATGCAAACTTCCGTTTGTGACTGACAGTTTTTAAAATCATAGCCTATCGTTCCACACTTGCCGCATTTGGGCGCTTTGTCATGATACTTTTGGCCTCATAGCCGTAACGATGGCATAAAAAGCATCTTAGGAGGTTCACAAACTCCTGTACCCTATATGCCCGAAATCCCACGTATAGTTTTCCTTCTTCCAATACTTGTCTGTATATATGTTCTAATTCAAGCACCCAATATCGCGTCCTACAATTTTCTTTCCCTATCTTTTTAAGTACCATTTCCTAATTAACACCTTCATACGCTCGTTTGAAATCGAGAAATATTAACAATGTGTACTTACTATGTACTGACTGCACTGATTCCTTTAGATGTAGTAAAGCGTCTTCCGTCCCTTTCCCTTTGACGAAACCACATTAGTTGGCAATTAACTGACCTGCTTGAAGCTCGCGTGCCAAAATTTTGTCGAATAGTTTGCCCATTACCGGTAACAACGTTATAGGTCGATACGATGATGCCAGTTCAGGGACGCGATTTCCTGGTTTCCAAAACAACCACAAGTACCCCATCTTCCAGATACGCGGGAAATATCCACATACCTTACAGAGGTTAAAGATGTCGGCTATTTCATCCACATACCAATGTTTCATACGTGAAATCATATCATAAGTTATTTGGTCGTAACTGGCGCTTTTTCCGACCTTTAACAACCTAATCCCCTCCTTAACCTCTGTTACGGTTATCTTGTCATCTTCTGGTAGCGTTTGAAAAGCATATTCCCGTCTTTCAAAATCACAATTATTTGTACAGTGCAAAACCTCGTCTACCAACTTCTCTCCCGTAGATGACCGATCTCAAGTATAACTCAAACCATCCCTAATGCTTTGTCATACCAATTTATTATTTACCCGTTCACACCCAATTAAATAGGGAATACCTCACATGTTCCGCTGGACACTCTCCTCCAAGAACGCTAACCAATAGTTTTATTTCGCTTTCCGGATGAGACGACAGTACGCTTTCAGGAGTGTTGTATAAGTCTGACGTGCCCTTTCACGCTCTTCCGAACCCCTTAGACGATGATAAATGCGCCGGGACTTCCACGCTTACTTCTTCGCAGATGTTATTTCCGCTGTCCACCATGGATTTCCAGCCCTCTACCCATCCTGTCGATGGTGACAGAACGGCGTCACCATTTGAATGATGTCGCTTTGCATCATCTCTACCCGACCATCTATATCCGTTTCTTCCATTATATTCTTATAGGACCCTTTGTTTCCTATCAATTGTAAACATTTCTCTCAGTTTACCCTCCGATAATTAAAGGCCGCCGTAGAATTCGGAGTCATCTTGTCTATACGTTCAATCGTAAAATGGATTCTGTAGTGGTCGCTCATGATAGTCTGGTCTAAATACCACCCCTTTTCTGTTGTCGTCGTTGTTCGCTCCTGTAGCGTAAGGTCGATTATCGACCGGCCATAGACCGTTTGGAATGTAGTAAGTCCCTCGGTATTAACTATGATTAAGTCATTAACAAAAATCATCTGTACGATCCTTTTCCCTCGCACATTTTTCAACTATCGTCCCAGAGACGTGAACGACCATTAAAATCTCGTCCGACATAAACCCTTATGGCGTCGTAATATACTATTTACTCTGTTTTGTATTGCATTTGTGCTGCTCGCATACTTCACATAAACGTATATTAGAAACACCGTTATGTCATCCTTCGTTATTGTTACTGCCTGCACGTGATGGGACGCATACTCATGATGTTCGAGCACTTTTATCCTGTCATTCGCAACGATAATGGCTGATTCACCTCCGAGACGGTAGATCACCTTATAGCGCTTAGGTGCATTGATCAACCTTTCATATCGAAAATACGGTTCCTGGAGGAGGCATATATCCACCTGATTCTTCTGGACATAGTCCATTAACTCGATCATGCCAATATACCCCTTTCGTACGTTTTTTTTGAAGGACATTAATTACCATTATCGACGCTATTGACCTGTATGCCTCGTACTCTCTTGTATTCTGTACACATTGTACTGCGCACTTGTCTCGACACTCCCGGGCCACATGTCTACATCATCATCGTGGTCGTAATTGTTTGAGGGATACCTCCGTCAAGCTGCTTGTTGCAGCTATTGTGTTACGGATAGTGTCATAGGTGCTTTCATCAGGAACACGAAGGAGCACATTCCCCATACGCGTTGCATATAGTCTGTCCGCGACAACATTCGGCGTTGTTTTTAACTTATCCTTTACCGCCTGTTCGAGATTAAAATCATCCGTATGCCGTTTGCGTCCAATCATTAGTACCTTTTCCCGTGATGTACTCTGTCTTAAAGCAGAGCTGTATGTGACAGCTCGCTGTCCTAACTCAACGCGACCAGTAGTAACATCATAAAGTTATGGCGATTCCTTTTTGTAAAGCTCCAACATCGTGTTTTCTAGACGCTTAACTCCGATTTCTACACGTTAGCCTTTCCATCAAACTTACTCCGGCCGTTTCTCGAGACAGTACCTCTATAACGTCTTCCTCCTCGCACAGTTTGTTCTGTCAGTTAGTATCTGTTCCTTCATACCACGTATAAGGTCATCGTCCGAAACAGGATGCAACGCCGTGACCTGCGTATCATGTCCTCGTGTCAATTTTTCTATTTTTGCTCGAAGCATTTTCTCTCTTGGACAACTCATAACCCCCCCCCCCCCCGAGTGCTTCCACGCCATCCTTAATAATACGCTGCCATTTTTCAGGCATTTCCCCTTTTTTCTGTCTTTCAAAACTCGCTGCAAGTTGTCGTACTCGGTGCGTAGCGATGTTACGTCTGGAACCCCGGTTCTCCTACACACGCGAGTCCTTGTCCCTATCGCGGCAGCCTCTCCCCTTGGGGTTTCGCAGTCGTTCCCACTTTGCGCCGTCGGTGTAGATCCCCAACTGGGTGCGTAGTCTTTGAGATTGTGCTGGCACGTCATTACCTCTTTTAACTAGCATGGCTGGTTCCTGGAATATTTGAAAGTCTCGTTTTTTCATGCGAATGGTAACAGAATAAACTCATAAAGTTCCCACGCTGGACCGAGTTGTGGTGTACCTTTATTTTTACCAGGATCTGATCTTTTGATATCAGACACTCTACCAGCGGCAGCTTGCAGGCACATCCGATAGTGGGATAGCTAATTCAACATTTTTAGATAACAATAGTTTTGCTAGGTGCCTAATATTTTCCTGAAGCAATGACACAGGGTCAATGACAGCAAGGATTAACTGTCGACGGCTCTGTCTCAAAGGGTATGAGTTCAGTTCGAAAGAAATCTGTTCTTTATTTAAAAATTCTTCCATTGGCGGGTTTCCGCCCGAATGGCTCTAATGATCTTACCTTTGACGAGCACTAAAGTCCCACAATAAAACGAATGGCTCTATCAGATGCCGTTAGGTGACAGTATTGCCGAGCCGTAACGACACCGCAGCACCAATGGAAGAAATCTCCTATAAAGGCATGAGACCGCGTCTTATCATCATTTGGAGTCGTTTGAATTTCGAAAGAAAGGTTTTCCAATTAATATAATTAAGAAACGAAGTTGTGTCCCGTATCAAAAACTTCCCATTCCAAGTGAATCGAAAAGGTATTTTCTCCTTGATTCTAACGACGGGGTAAATCGTTTAGGGTTATCACTTGTAAAGTTAAAACCGCATCGTGTGGATTCAGTGTAGCAGTATATTTTTCAAGTATGCGACCTTTCTCACAGCCACTGGTCGTTCGACCTATGTCGTTTATGTCTATCTATTACTTTTCCAAGAGGTTTTGTCTGAGAAAACTCGGAATGGGACTAGTGCGGTATGCTCCCGTAACTAGTCGAATTCCTGCATGGTGGACACTATCCAACTTCTTTAAATAGCTTGCACGAGCAGAGCTATATACAACGCAGCCATAATCGAGCCGAGATCTTATGAATGCTCGATAAAACTGGGGCAGGGAGTAGCGATCAGCGCCCTATTCCCTGCTACTCAGGCACTTCAATAGATTTAGAGACTTTAATGTTCTCGCTCTTAGGTCTGTCAGATGTTCAATCCAATTCAGTCTCTGATCAAAGATTAGGCCTAAGAGTTCTACAGAAGGATATAATTTTAGAACGTTGTTTCCCAAGGGGAGGTAAGGTTCTGCCAGAAAGCTTGGTCTCCTACTGAAAAGAACACAGCGTGTTTTCTCAGCAGAAAAACGAAAGCTAGTCGTCTTCGACCAATTAAGGACGAGTTGGATTTGTCGCTCCGCACCTGTGACACTCTGTGATGAACAAAATATAACAAAGCCGTCGACAAAAAGAGAGTGTAGGACAGGATTCTTTACAGCGGATGTTATGCTGTTTATGGCCACTGGAAATAAGGCCACACTCAAGACAGCCCTGAGGAACACCGTTCTCTTGGAGGAGATCCGAGGTGTCTCTTCCAATTCTATAGCGGAAGGAACGTTGATCCGAAAAGGACATGAGCATCAGGGGAAGACGTCCTCTAAATCCCCGGGTATAGAGTTGTTGTAAAATGCCATGACGCAAAGTAGTATCGTAAGCCTTCTCGATGTCAAAAAATATTCCGATGATGCTTTGTCTTCGGACAAAAGCATCTTGAATTGCTGTTTCCAGGAGAAGTAAGTTGTCCAGGGTGGAATGGAATTTCGTAAACCACACTTTGATCGACTCAGCAAATTATGCCTTTCAAGATACCAGACGAGACGTCGCTTGATAATTCTCATCAGACTTTTACCGACGCAACTCGTCAATGCAATGCTTCGATAACTGCTGATTTTGTCCTTTCCTTGTTTTAGTAAACGGATAAGCGTTGCTTCCTTCCATGAATTAGGGAATACTCCCTCGGACCATGAAAGATTAAAGATATCCAGAAGGTATTCTTTCGACTCGAGACTGAGTTGTCTCAGCATTTCATAATGAATTGAATCAGAGTCAGGAGCAGTGTCTTGAACTGTTGGTAGAGCTGACTCAAGTTCCCACATTGGGAGGGCACTGTTCTATGGTTGACAGTTTGTAGAACAAAAGCCAAATGATGTGCTATCTGCTATTTCCTTTTTCCACGCGAAATCAGAATCGCAGTTTGCTGTAGATATTAGGTCAGCAAAATATTCAGCCATTGCTGTTGCCATTTCTCTGTTGTTGGTGAGAATCTGATCCTGATAATTGAGTCCAGATATTGGAACACGAGAATACTTTCCAGATATATTTCGGATTGACTCCCATACTTTAGTGGACGATGTTGTTCTCTTAATAATACTTAGAAACTCTTTCCAGGAGGTGGATCTGGATTCTTTTATGGTTCTTCGCACTTTTGCTCTAGCAATCCGATATGCGGCGAGGTTTTCCGGATATGTACTACCCTTGAATTTCCGCAGCGCTCTGCGCCTCGCCCGAATGACATCTAAACGAGTTCGCGAAACTTCCCCTACACTAGGCACAGTTGGGAGAAGGGGTAGAGATGGCGCTCGGTGATTGGCGGGGCAATGAGGTCCGTCCTCCCTTCTTGTGATGTCGCTGGACACTGTCGCCGCGTTGTTCTTGCGTGTCGCCTGGGGCGTATTGAATTCACCAGGACGAAAAATTTAATCATACACCCTTCTCTCAGGGTGAAATTACAATTTTTGTTATTTCAAGAAGTGAATTTCCACTCGTCACATTTTCACTATCCGCGGCAATTCTCTTGAAGTACTCAGCGTCTTCAAGCACTTTCACTGAAACTGACTATTTACACAAAATAAACTTCTTTTAACAACACAAAATTTATTTATACACTAAATATACTTCATAACATTTTTTCTTTACATCCAATGGGAGCGTTTCTTTTCTCCACCTTTTTTATCAATGCAAGACAAATAACATTTCATCAATATTTTCTTTCATTGACATGACTTGTGTTGGCGTTGTTCAAAGCAGTTTGAGTCATTCAAATCAAGCTACTTCCTCATGAAAGCAAATAACGGTATGAAAATGGAAGATCTTTCGTCAGCTCTTGTTCTTCATGAGCGTAACGTTGCCCCAGCATCGAATTCTGGTCATGTTCTCTGCACTATAAACAACGGTGAAAAGAACATAATTGGCTCAAAGATGAAGAAAACTGATAAGTGCAAGTATTGCGATATCAAGGGCCACTGGATCCGGCAATGCCCTAAATGGAAAACTAATGGTAAGCCGCCGTATCCAGCTCGAGCTAGCGGATCTAGCACGAATCCAGTCGGAGGCAGTAAAGATGAACAAAGTAGCTCACAGGCAGCCGTGTCTGACATCCGTGTTGCAATGCTTTCACTAAACAGTGTCGTCAATGTAACAACAACAAATGATCAGTGGTGGATTGACAATAGTGCTACTCATCATATAACACCAAATCTCAGCTGGTTCACTGACTACAAACCCTTCCCGGTGAATTCAAATCCGACAGTCAAAGTAGCAGGAAAGGAGGTTATTAAAGCTTTCGGTAGTGGGACAATCGAAGTGACCAACTACAGCGACGGAAATGTAAAAACATTCACGCTCAATGATGTGTGGTACGTTCCAACAATATCACGAAATCTTGTCTCCGTCCTTGCAGCTCATGATCGAAATCACAGCAGCAAGTTTGAATCAACTGATACCGAGTGACAGTTCAGCGTTAATGGTCAGACTATATTCAAAGGAACACGGAACATAGGTGGAACACTTAATCGCGCCTCGTTTCACACAGTTCAACCAGCCGAAGTATGTGCGAGTGCAGCAGATGATGATCAAACGCTTCAGCTTTATCACCAGCGTTGGGGGCATATGGTCAAGCGATTTGTCCGATCGAAGCTCAATTCCTAATTGGGAATTGCTTTCACTAAGCAGCTGACAATGAAATCTGCGAGTCGTCAGTTCGGGAAGGAAAATCGTATACCAATTGGAACACGAGTACGAGCTTCTACACCTGGTGACCTGTTATCTGGTGATGTTTGTGGGCATTTGATCCATCCTTTAATGGTCGTCGCTACTTGATCGTTATCAAGGACCATTATTCCAGGTATCACTACTGTTTTGTCGCACGTGAAAAATCCGCCGTCAGGCAGGTATTACGCGAAGAATTGGTCAAAACGCGCACGCTTGGTCGGAACGTCAAGGAGTTTCTCAGCGACAACGGCGGTGAGTTCGATAACAGAGACGTGCGTGGAGTTCCGAGGGAGTATGGTGTAAGCCAGCGTCTGACAGCCCCTAGACACCGCTGCAGAGTGGAGATGTCGAGCGCGAAAATCGAACAATCGTTGAAATGACTCGTACCTTTGTCTCAAAGCGACATGACGCCTCCCTCAGAGGGCCTCTCGCCACGTGTGGGAGTCTCCCGAATTTTATCATTTATTTAATATCTCGCCAGTTATGAGGACTGATAGTGGCATTCGGGTTACTTGCTCCCAACAGAGCCCCTCTTTCAGCCGCGGTGCCCAGTCGCGAGAGATAGGGACCACTTCCAGTTTTTGTATGCGGAATAGATGCTTAATTCCCCGGAAAGTGACACAGGGCCGCGTGACGGCACGTGGCCGTCATCACATGCCATCCCCCACTATATGCTGATCCCTCCTACTTTCTTAATAAACACATATTAGCTTATGGACAACGCCCTTCCCCCTCTGGAGTTACTTGATGGACCGTGTGAAAATTTTCCATCTCTCCAGAAACCCCCCCCCCATCTCAACACGACGCTGGGCCCTTACGGACACGCGCCGTCCCCACCTTAACAGGGTGTTGGCTCAAGGATTCTTTACCCCCTTAACACCCCGCGATCTTACTTAAGCCGTGGACAAAGCCACACCCGTTCTCATTGTTCATTACTCAATTGCTCATTGCACAATTGCTCGTTGCTCGACTACGACGGCCACACTACCCTGTGGACCGCCACTACCTGAGTCATCTCTACGCAGAAAACCCGTCACCGTGGCCACTGCTGCGGACCGCACCGAGGCGAATGAACTCTCCGATGGTATGAATTGGAACACTGTCGGATCCCGACACTAAGCAGCCCTTACGGCAAGCTATGTTAGAACGCCGTACTCAAGTACAGCGATGTAATCAATTGTTTCTACGCCCACTTAGGGCCGTAATAAGTCATTAAATTCATTTAACCTTTGTGCATGTGTTATGATTTCAACCTCCTACTAAGACCATATGACAGGGCAAATGCCAAGCGAGTAAAGAGTCTTTCTAGCTCTAATCCTGACTATACCGTACCCACCAATGGGAATAAACACCGCCTCAATATCCAACCGAGACGGCCCCCATTGCGACATGGTGGAAGGCACCGGCTTTTCCGGCTTGTAATATTTTTTTTGACTGTTTTCTCGATATATCTTGAAAGAAGTCAATTTTTCGATTGTTTTCGTGTTAAACGATTGAGTTAAATATTTTTCTCTCACCCTTGTCAGAAGGTCTTGGTATTTGGTTATCTGTGTTTTTATTGCTGTGTGCAT
>NNCF01126378.1:584529-610636 GCA_002313205.1 Laupala kohalensis | reverse complement strand
CAGTTTTTAATTGTGTTCCGTGTAAAGAAAGAGAAACCTGAAGTAAAGATTTTGTCATACTATTGTGAAATGACATAGACACTGTTTTGTCAGTGTTTACTATTAGACGATTTGCATGGAACCAAGTCGAAAGGTAAGACAAAACTTTTTGAGCATTGGCGTGTTTACATAGTAAATTAGTTTCATCAGCAAAAAAAACCATTTTGCAATCTGATGTGGATGATGACATGTTGTTCACATACAATAAAAAAAGTATAGGGCCGAGAATTGAACCTTGGGGTACTCCGCAAGTAAGTGGCTTTGTTTCTGAAAGACAACGCTCAAGTATTTTATTTTTAGTATAGGATATTTCTAACTGTTGATATCTATCCTTTAAATAAGAAATTAGCCATTGATGTGGAAGTCCACGAATGCCTAAAGAATGCAATATGGAAACGAGAATTTTGTGATCGATGACATCGAATGCTTTGGACAAGTCAAGAAAAACACTCTGGGGATATTCTCCACGGTGAAGAGATGTGGCAACATCGTTTAAGAAAGACNTAGAGATGTGGTAACATCGTTTAAGAAGGAAAATATGGCGCTTGTAGTGGAAAAGGATTTCCTAAAACCGTGTTGATCGTCAGAGAGAATGTTATTTTTTGATAAAAAATCTAGAAGACGCTTATAGAATATTTTTTCAAGGATTTTTGAGAAAGTGGGTAATTGAGATATTGGTCGGTAATTTCCAATATTAAGTTTGTTACCTTTCTTGTGTAAAGGTTTCACTTTAGCTCNCCGATAAAGAACTATTAAAAATATTTACGAGTGGATTTAATATAGCGTGGGACGAAGATTTAACAATAAACTCAGGTATATCATCTATGCCTCGTGAAAATTTGTTTTTTAAGGAGCTGATGATTCCCATGACTTCACTGGCGTTAGTTTCGGAAGTGAACATAGAATTGGGTATGTGGGTGGATATAATTGGAGGACATTGATTTGGATATATTGAGTTCGTTATTTTACCAACTTCTGAGAAGTAAGAATTATACAAACTTGCGATGTCCTGAGGATTTGACACGATCTTGCCATCGTTTAGTAAAGAAACATTTTCTTCGCGATTTTCAGAAGTTGACGTGTAATTGTTAACAATATTCCACATGGCTTTCATCCGGTTGTTCGATTTTAGTATATGCCTGTCGTTTTCCATAACTTTAGCTGCATAGACTACTTTTCGGAGAATAGTCTTATATTTACGAAAATAATTATGGAATTCGGGTGGCTGGTTATAGCGTTTTGAAAGATAATATAAACGGCGTTTGTTTTTTGAAGAAATTCTTATCCCTAGGGTGATCCATCTATTGTATTTTTTTGTGTTAATTAACTTGCGTTTTATGGGAAAACTAGAGTTGTAATGTTTTAGGAATGTTGAGATAAATACATTGAATTTGTCGTCGGTGTTTTGGCAATTGTAAACATCTTTCCATGTTTCTTCACGCAAATAATTTATAAATTTGGATTTATTTATGTCATTAAACTCTCTTGTAAATTTGTGAAGGATTTTAAGCTGTTTTAGTGTATTATTAATAGTCAATACTTGAGCAAGGTGATCACTGTATCCGGCGATAAACACTTCAGAGAGATACGAGATTCCATTGTTGACTATAATTTGATCTAGCAATGTTTGAGATGAGCCGGAGAGGCGAGTGGGGTCATTTATCGTAGTAATAAGGTTGAAGGAGTCGATAAGATTCTTGAATCGATTAACTGGTGAATGTGCAGAGTCGGATGTACTCAAGAAATCGATATTGAAATCACCACATATAACGATAGATTTAGTAGATTTATGTGCGATATGTTCTAAAACATTTTCGAAGTTCCGAAAAAATATGTCAAGATCTGATTGAGGAGGTCTATAAATACACAAAACAACAATACCGGTGTCGGTCAGTTCAACTGCAGAAATTTCGATCATACTATCTACGCAGAAGTTCTCGTAGCCTGTCAGTGGAGAAGATAAAATATCATTACGAACGTAGATACACGTACCTTCGTGGGGATTTTTGCCTTTAAAATTTTGCCGACAGTAAGAACTTGCTAAATAATAATTAGAAATAGCAGTATCGGTGATGTTCTTAGTTGAAAGCCAATGCTCTGTGAGGCGTAGCAAATCGAATCGACTTTCGTGTACCAGAATTTCAATGTCTGTCAATTTGTTTGAAAGGGATTGGACATTATGATGAAATATAATTATTTTATTTTCGCAAAGAGTTTGTGACTCACGAGAAATGGAATCGACGTTAGATTGTGGAGAGGAATTTGAAATTGGTGCAGCTTCTAGTTCCGGATGAAGCCCGCACACAGCACCTATTTCATATCTACGTTGCGATATCCTCTTAATTGTTAAACCTCCGGCACTGCTTTGAAGAACACTACAGCAGTATGATAGAAATGTAGGTAGCTAACTTTATTGAGACGCGGTTTGACCCGGACAACCAACTATACGCGTATATTGACTCCGACCGTGGAAGCCTAATTTATAAGTGCTCGCAGGGAAAGGGAAAAGAATGAGGGGGGGAGTCTAAATACCACGTGAATGTCGAGGAGCCAATACGAGCATTGCGCGGTTACCGACTCGTTGGGGACACGTGGGCTGGGGACATTTTACTCACGTCAATAAAATATTAGTGATGAACTTGTTTGTCCACGTCTTTGTAGATAAAAGGACTAACAAGTTCATACTGACTCCGGCCGCGGAAGCCTACGTTTATAGAATCTTAGTGAGTTTACGTTTGGATGCTGCCGCGTATATCAGAACATTCGAAGAACCGGGAGTAGTTGATGTCGAATATCTGACGGACAAAAGATTTCATCTCCTAACCTTAGGTGGAAAGCGTAATGTTGGTATTTCCATTGGTTATAGCAACCTTTGTGTGGGTGTCTTCTCGCAGTCCCTGTCAAGGCATGTGTAATGGGTGGAGCTACGCTAGGCCACACACCCCGTCCCCTCCACAGCGGACATACGACGACACCACGCTTTCAGATTCGCTTCATTGTTTATATCTCCTTACTTTTCTTACGGTTAGATTCGTTTTCTTGAGAATTTTGAGGAAGTAAAAAAAGAAAATGTAAAAAAATTCTCATTAAACTGGGATTACAAAAACCCTTATTTTGTATTTTTTTAAGGACTAGATTAGCATGTTTACCTTAAAAGAAAATGTTTTCATTGCATGCATGTTATTTAAAACTTAAGATATAGAGTTCTTCAAAATCCGAGAGTTCAAACTATTCCGAGACGTGTTTGATGTACTTCAACGTCCGTCATGGTTCGCGTCGAGCCAGTCCATCCTGCTTGTCTTCTCCCCGCGGGCCGCTCCCATAAACCGCTTTCGCAATTACTCAAGATTTCGGCTGTTTTTATAGTGTTTCGTTCCACGAAAGTGAATCATTGCACTTTGATCTCGTGGAAACGCTTCCGAACGTGATCCACCATCAGAGAAAACTTGCTACATCGTTGCTCTCACATTTACGATCCAAATTAGCGGTAATCTCATTAGCAGCGCCCCAAACCATATCGGCTCGTCCCAAATCTTCAAGAGGTTTAAAGTAAACTCGTAGTTGCGCGTCACTTCGCGATGATGTTTATAACACAAAAAATAAATAAATGAATTGCCCAAAAAAAGCAGGTACAAACTGCGTATGACCACGTGGAGCACAATAAACTAATTTACTCTCCGGAAGTAAGCAATTGGGAACATGCTATGAAGTCCATAGCTGCTCCGTTTTGGAATTGGGGTTTTCATACTAATCCGATGTCGTATTAAAATAACACTAACCGTAGCTTAGTACCGACGCACGAGAATGTCCCTGAATTGACCATGGGAAAGCAAAATCATTCCATTCAAATCATAAGAAAGTCGGCGGTATCTCTGCCGGGCGCTCATCTACGGGTCACGACATTTGACTGCTCTGTGGAATGTTTGAAGTCAAACAATCGCTGGTGCCGCCTAGTGATGTCTTGAATGGGTCAGCTGAGGGAGAATGTTGAGAGGTTAAGGGCAAACAGAAGACGATGTTTTCGAGTTAGGAATATACGTACGGCTCATCGGCAGACTGCACGGCAGTTTTCAAGGCAGGAAAAGTAAAATGTCTTTATCGTGAGACGGACCTTGTAGATTCTATTCCCAGTCCTAACGAAAAACGACCGTGAATATTTCGTTTGTTTCAGTTCGTTCCGTCGTTTCTGCGTGATACAAGTTGAAATAAAGTTAGTGTTAAATACCTCCTGTATTGAATCAGTGAAAAGATGGGATTAAGGATATCAACTGCATGAATTACACCCCAACACTTCCACTTCACAGTAATTTAAAACATTTCTACTAGATATCAATGGCGAATTTTAAAGCAATATTTGAGCAAAATCATCAAATTCACACGAGTTTCGATCAGACTACTGGACTAGTTTCATAAACAAAATTAAACATTATGATTTGTACAATAGCCAACATCCATATGAAATATAATTACGAAATCCTCCAGTCGTCAATTTAAAAGATCGATTTTGGATTGCGGATCTGCCCACCAAATGGTTCAGAAAGAGTAGAATTTATGCAACAATATGCGGAATTAGATGAACTGAACTAGTGAAATTACTGTCAAAGAAAAGAAGCTAAAAAATCCTTAAATGAGTGTGTTGGAAAAGGGGAAATACAAATAAATAAATAAATAAGTTACGTAAACATATTTTTCACAATTGGTAGTACAATTATATTCTAACGAAACCGTAATCTGCCTGAACGTGTCATTATTTTGCAACCATCTTTCCAAATTTTTCGTATCCCCAGAATCGAAGATCTTCTCCCTCCCTCCAAAAAATGAAAAAGATTTCTGTATCTGACACGGTCTCTCAACCGTGATATTCATCCGGCCCCTACATGTTGCGATCACTAAGGTAATCTCCATTCATGATTCACCATGTTCTCTGCTTTCCACGTGGCGATTCTCGTTTGTCAGGCGACGAGCTTTTCCATCTCTCCGTCAGAGCGCGGGATCGACCGCGTGATCCCGCAGCGCGACTCGTCGAGTGGGTTGTGTATATCATTCTCCTGTCCAAAGAAAGCGACCAAACAGGGCGGCATCCGGCTAGTTGCTAGCATGTGCGTGTGTGACTTTCTGGTATGGAATGGTTCAAAGGTGTTCACACGTTTTAATAATTGGTTGTTAATAAGTGGTGGCAAGCTAGATATCTCATCAATAAAACCAACATCGAATGTTCTTTTTAAATTACAAGCTCATATTATATACATTAGTTATTCAACGAAATTATTTGTTTCTACTTCAATATTTATAGTCACCAATAAAACGTAATTAGAAGTAAGTTAGTAATAATCGTAAAAATTGTGTGAATATACTCGTATATTTACAAATCAGTATCACACGGTAACTCTAATAATTTTCGTGATATTTTCTTAACATTCCTTGAAGTCATATTCTTGTTGGGTGTGCGTGGTAATAACAGTTTTTTCTTGATAAACCTGACTGATAAACTTATTTGAATTTATTTATTTTGTTCTAAATTTAACATCAATACGTTAGAATTACAGGAAGTATTGGGTTTCTAAGAAGTCGTGGACCTAACCTCGGAAAATGTAAATATGGATCAAAGTTTCAGAGTCATTCTTGGAAAACAACTCGCCATTATGCCATGTTACAAAATATAATTTGAAATCAGATATTTTATCTAAAGTAACTAAAAGCTATATTTTATTTAAAGTATTATTCTAGCGTGCTCATAGGCATGTTCGATAATTTTTTTTGGCCACATGACATTGTTTATGTTTCAACCATTTAACGTATAACCTTCAGTCGGATAATTTTATATTGACAGCGATAATTTTATACGGATTTCATGGTGGTAGAAGTTTTATTGCAAAAGAAAAATACAATTTAAATTTTATTAATATTAATTAAGCAACATAATATTTGTATGCCGAAAAATGTACCAGGAGTCAGTTATTCTACATCTTTTTAAGCAGAGTCAGCCTTTGAATTGAACATTTCCATCTTCCGTATAATAGAATCCTCATATTTTACGATCGAAACTTCATGACGTAAAAATGGAAATTATAAGTTCTTCAGAATGGTCATGCTTGATTAGGATGATGAGGTAATTCCAAGAGAAATGAAATCGCTTCCACAAATATTTTCACGACTTACGAGGTGAACACCTCACATATTGTCTCATGATTACTTAGTTCACATAATTTTTTACAATCTTTTTCATATATCTGTGTTTAATATCTATGTAACTGCAATAAAAAGGCAAATTAATCTGTCATGTGTTTTTTTGCTTTGCTAATATTCATAGTTTTTCAACCTAGCTATGAAGTATTATAACAGCATTTTATATCAAAGTTAAATTCCAAGGTTATGACAGAAAAAACGTTTGGAAACTTTCAACAGCTGTAACTCGAAAAAACGAAAAGTACATTTATCTTACTTCGCCTCTTCTCAGTTTTCTACCTTCATGGAAATTCCACTGTCCTTCTATCTTCAAGTTGTTTCTCTCGTCAATATAAATGTAGCAATCAAGAAGTTATTTTCTCCTAGAACTATTTCTAATACACGGAACCACTTTTTCGAAAGCTTTTCCATATTTCGGGGAAAGTTGGACGTGAACTTGAGAGTCATTCAGCACCGATCTCTTTTTATCGAACTTCAGATACTTTCCCGCAGTCTGTTCCATTTCCTTCGAATATTCGCATGAACGGGTCACAGGTGCGAGCGCAACTTATTCAAGAGGTCTCGCCCCATCGGTGGCGCAGGTGAGTGTGTTGACACGTCTCACCAAGTCTTCCCGGGTTCGATTCCCGATGGGGTCAGAATATTTGTAGCTTTTCACATTAATGTTCCAGTTCTTGTGTAGCTGTAACTATAGAAAAACCAACCTATATTTCTAGTATCAATAACCAACCACTTCTACTAACCCCTCGACGTGGGCCAAGTTGTTGGCTAACCCAGCTAACCGACCCACCTACTAACAATGACCTGCCACCCAACTCGTAACTTCTATCGCTCCAAGTAGATTAGCTTCAATAGCACTTAGCTACATTTCCCATTTATAAATACAACAATAGTAAGAGGTCTCGCCACAAGAGTGCAGGTTTAGATCAGCACGTGTGAGAGTTACACGTAAAAATAATAATTAAAATAAGGAAAAATGAACAAATTTTTTACGTATCGTTTCCGTTTGTAGTTAATGTCCTTTCGATGGAATGTCCATCGTCACATACATCTCATATAATAATATCCATGATGATGTAATCGAAACAAACACTGAGTCGGTACGACAAGACAATTTTTTCAGAATACATCCGTTGACGTCTTACCGCAAATGACCTATAATTAGACATGGGTTGCTTATATAAATCTCACCACTCTTGTGATTCTCTATCTCTTGACTCTCTCCTCCCCATGCTTGGACCAGAGATATTTCTTACGAATTCAGCGGTATTTCAAATTTCTCCAATTCTTTTCTTTGTCTCGAACAAAATTGGACTTATAGCATTGTTGATAATACATCATTAGAATAGATTATACTGTTTTATTATATGTCAGCTCTGCCCAACTTATCGTAGTCTGCGGGGTATGGGCTCGGCATGGGGTTTAGCAAAATATTGCCCAACGAATAAAGTTTTTTGGTCGTATTTATTTATTTGTAACTATTTATTTGTACTTAAATTCTCATAAACAAATTTATATTGTTTCAATCTGGAAAAATTAAAAAGTATATTTATTTCTTTAAAAAAATGTATTTTAACATGTAGTATTTTAATAAAATATTTTCATATTGTAATGTATGATGGGTTAATTCCCAGTCCAATTTTCTATTTTCTCTCACCAGACATGACGCGTCAAATACTTTGACATCATATATTTATAACACAAGGTTTGCGCCCAAGCGTTTAATGAAACATTTTTTTCTAAAATTCGTTGTCCGTTAAAAAATATTACGGGCCGCCAGTTGGACAGCGCAGATGTCTGTTATAAAACAGTGATTCAGTTCCCTTCATATTACTGTCTTATATGTCATTTGTGTATAACCATTTTCTGTTATATAATTTTATTTACGTCATCTAAGGTTTGCATTGATAAATCATCTTTCCAAAGGATATCGATTTCATATATTTAAACTCTCTTTTTAAAATTGACATGCGTTAACTACGTGTACGACGAATTCGATGCATTCGTTCATCTGCTTATGAAGATTAATCATTGTTCTGAATCTCCTTTTTAAAAGAATCAGTTGCTCGTAAACATATTGAGAGACGCTTGATACAGGATTCCGACTTTCAAAACCTATTTACTTTCACATCTTCCATTTTTCCCGAGGAATATCCGCGGGAACGAATCAGTGGAACGTGCGTAACAGCCTTTGGGAAATAAATGCGCGCAGGAAACATCTGTGGGTTGGGAAGTCCAGAAAGGAAATGCGATGCAAATACGAGGTCATTCACTACAGTTAGTTGCCGCAATGTTCAAAGGAATGTGTGACGCAATATACGTTCATCTGTTGGTGTCGCTCACACGTCAGTCAATTTTTCCTGACCACGGAATCGTGAAATTGGATCCACGTTTCAGCGGATTTTAATGACGTACATAATTTCCTTCAGGTTTTCTGGAAGAGTCCAGTGTTTTTAATTCACGAAATTTAAACTAAGAGAATTGTTCCACGTTCTATGATTCTAGATGTCCAATGTATTTTATTTCAAGTTGATATTGTATTTGATTCAATCTCACGTTACATACGCCTGCATTTAACGTTTATTAAGGTAATGGTGCGAAAGCAAACTTGTGAGATAATTACAATATGTGAGTGGGTATCACAAATCATATTATCGAAATTACACAAAAGAAAAATTGTTTCGTTCTGATCAGAGCTATAGACAGAAATTTATTTCGAAGGGGTCCCAGATTTCTCCCCCAAAATGTACTAACGTTAATGTAAAATGTTTCCTTAATTTTTTTGTACAATTGATTATTTCCTGTTATTAATTATTTAACCTGAACTTTCTGCAGATAATATTGAAATTGATAAAATGTATCTTTATCCTTTAATATGTATTTGCCATTTTAAACAACTAATGAATTTGGACATTACTTAATGAGTTGTTAATTATCTATTTTATGAATTGATGTATTATATTAAAATACAAAATCAATATAATATTAATAATAATATTTATTGTAATATTTATAATAATGTTTACAATAATGTTTATAGTAATATTTATAAATGTTAGCTCCCCCCCTTGATTACAGTCTGGGTCCGCCAATTGTCGAAGTTGAGGTGTGCATCATTCAGTTTCGATTCGGGAGTTGCGTCGCAAGGAGTCCCCGCCATTAATTTCCAAGCAGTCATATCGCTAAGTAAGGAACGGAGAAAGCAAATGATCCGGATCGACCACTCCGATTGCGAGCGACGAATCTACAGGTCTCTCACCTGTCGCCCCGTCCCTTTCCCGGTTCCTTCCTCAACTCAGCATCCCCGTTGCGACCACGACTCACAAGTAGGGCCTAGGCGATGTTAAAAAATATTGAACGCATTAAACAACAATGCACCTATTAAAAATAATAATATGAAGTAAATTGAATGATAATATATTTTTATATTCTGGATCACAAAATTTCCTCTCAACCGGAATATTTCTCTCGAGTGGGCTCTACATTTATTTAAGCATTCAGCGTCTTTCCGCTAGTTAGAGACGTGGACGAAATTTATCTAAAGAACTTGCTGAGCTCTAAACGAAAGTGCTATTATTTTTCAAGATGATTACATTAATGTAAACTCGTTATCATTAAATCATTCATATATGCATTAAATAAAGAATCCTTTTTTTTTAATTTAAGCAAGGTAATGTTTGATGTATAATTTGTTAAAAGGAATACGGCGTGAACCCCCTAGACCCCCTGTCTCGCCCTGCCTCGACTCTTTTCGACGCCCAGATCGCCTTCATTCTCGCGAGGTGTTATTTCCTCTTGCTTCTTGAAACAGCACCTGTGAGTCCCACTCATATATCTGAGACTTCTTAAAACCTGTAGATTTTACTATCTGATCTTCAAAATTAACGTTCCGTCATATACTGTACCATCGGGAAAAATTTTGAAATTTTGAAAATTGAAATCATCAACTTCCTTAATTCACGATATATATGGTTCAATTTAACGTTTAAAAATAGTCTTATGATTTATTGTTAAGAAAGTCTTTTCAGCACAGAAGATCCTGCATCGAAATTTTTCTTTTTGTAGTTATATATTTTTAATAATTCTTTGCAAAATCACTGATATTCACCTTCCGTCATTCTCACAGATATTTCGTATCATGTCCCTTTCAGCGATTAAGAGTATCCATCTTGACCGTAGTCAAAGGGGGGGGGGAGCTAACCGGATAGGGATACTGTTTGAAAATTATGGTTTCACAACACGTATTTTACAAATATTGAATTTTAAATAAAATACATCAAATATATAATAAACCATTAATAATATTAAATAGTAACCAAATTATTAATTGTTTATAGTGGCAGAGAATGCCTTAATCTGTTGAGAGTTCGGGTTCAACAGATGGTGTCACTGAATCGTGTTCACTTTCACGTCATATTTTTCTTTCGGTATTTCGTCCGAATGAACGTGAGGATACGAATGAAGGATACTATGCAACATCTGCACTTTACTCGACATGTATCGAGTAATGAGTACAAATTTACCACCATGCCATTGCGTTACACTTTTAGTAGTCGTTTGTAGTTCACTAAAACTATTCGTACAAAGATAGAGTTAGTCGCTTGTTCAGCACTATCACGACAATGCTTAGCTCGCTTTCCCTTGTTTATCTCTCAACATTTGAAGTCTCTGCGCGACGTGATTTGTTGACAGGATACAAATCATTTTGTTTTGACATTTGGAGGTCGCTGGTTTCCCGGCAAAGAATGCGCGTCTATGGGCCACTTTTAACTGAGCCCAATAATTTTTCTATGCAATATATGACAGTTATTTTATTTACTTTGAATATTTTAAAACTATTTAGTTTGCTTTTGGATGTATCGTAATTTTATTGTATGAACGACCCAGTAAAATCGTCAACTCTTCTCTAAGCGTAGGTTTTGAAATAAAAATAAAGTATGAAATTTGACTCATGTATCGCACACCTACTGAGCAAATATATAACCGGTTCTGCTTTATCGCGTTACGTAAGGAGGTGCTTTGGAAATAACACTATAAATCTCATATTCAAATTAGAAATTTTTACATTCAAGATTTATTTAAATAGATTTAATTTATGAGTGCTTTCTAATTTTCCACGACTCACAAGTGTGTAAAACCGGCTCGTTGAAGAGAATGATTCATGAAGTGTCAAACGAAATTAAAAATGCTTGAGAACTAGGAAGAAAACTCTTGAGATTTTAACTAATTATGACACATTAGCAGAGATTATGTATAATAATTTCCTGCTTGTGGGTGCCTGTCTTCTATTGTCTGTTTCGCTTCTCATCTGCCTGTCTCTCAGTCTCACCCAAAAAATATCTTGACACGTTATATATATATATATATATATATATATATATATATATATTCCTAAGAAGTATTGCAGACTGTGTCAGTGTCTTATCTACTTCCTCATGCGGTCAAAACATTCCCACGGGAATTCCCCGAAATATGATCCCCATTGATGAAAATAATTATATCATTTTTGGGGGAGACATTAAGATTCTGACGAAAGTTTTCACGTTCTTTAAGCCTGCACCCTCGTATTATATTAGAACTAGCAATATACTGGAATTTGCAATATACCGGCTTGCAATAATCAGAGTGTAATTGGTTTAATTAGAAAATGTGAAGAGTTAACTGTTTTGATATTTTACGTATTGGTCACGGAATTTCAAACGGAAATTTTACCTTTTTATGTTGAATTTTTTCACATTAATGTTTACTATATGATATTGACAGGTGCAATATTGAGAAATATTACATGAATTCCGATATTTTAAAGTGAAAAGTATGTAATTATGCTTATAAATATTTCTAAATCAGTAGAACACTATCTGTGTACTTAGTGCACGGTAGTCCTATCAGGAGCCAAGATATTTGTGCAGACAGAATTAAATGCATTAAATGACTACAAAAATTCTAACAATTAGTTTAAAGAGATATACTTTAATCGATTTTAGTTCTTAACACACACCTTACCAACCATATAGGCAATATATAGTCTATAATAATATTAATGATAATAATAATCAATTTATTGTCAAAAAAGCAGTTACAAACTGTGTTTCACACTAATTTACTCTCCGGAAGCAAGCAAGGGACCATCCCATCAATTCTGATCAAGGGTCCTAAGGCAAAAGCGGATTTAATATTTCAACACACTCGTAAGACAGGAATAAACGTAGTTATATAGTAGGTGTTATAATATGTACAATACAATTAATTTGTATTTGATAAAACACAAAAAAGGTATTTCACGTGTACATATTATTATAAACTATAGATTATTCGTAAAATATTGTTTGTAAATCGTAACTATTAAAATAGCTCTAAATTCTAGATTTATTGTTTCAATAGACAAGAGCAGTCTATACAAAAAATCCGCCTCCCGCTACCCGAAGGAAAACACGAGAAAAATCTTTTAAATAGATGAAAGAATTTTAAACTTATATTAGTGGGAAAAAATGTTCTTGAGGGTTTCAGTCTTTGAGAGGTGTCCTCCATTGGTACCTATGAGAGGCCTTACAGATATAACGCTGAATGTAGGTATGCTGCTTACCAATGTAGTCAAACGCTTTCAGAGTTCCCATTACTCACTTTATGAACAACTTTTCGTTTACGATTTGGATTATCGTTATTAGCTTCTATTATTCACAAAACTCACCGACAAAGGAATTAAAAGATGATTAGATTTTTGAATGATTTGACTAATAACGACCTTAAATTCGGAGTAAGTCCCGCCCCGGGAAATGAGCCTGCAGATGATGCGTAGCCGTCTATTCAGTTTGCGTCAGATTTCCGGCATAAGGATGGAAATTGAGTGACGGCCCTCGGTCACCGGAAGGAAGTGCTCTCCACCGGAAGTACCGTCCACCGGATGTTTCCGTCGAAGCACGCGAGGTGAGCTCCGGATCGAAATGGAGAAGAATCTTTCCATCACATGTCCTCAAGTTTGATATTCGTACTTAATGTGTTTAACGTTAAGTAATCTAAAAAGTAGACGGGTTGACAAAAAAATGTTTTTTTTCTTTGGGTAAAAAAATTTTGAAGTCAAATAAAGGCATACTCTGACTTCCCAACATGTTACTTTTATTGATAAAATCTTACAGTATGTTACTATCACTAACAATAAATAGGCGTCTTCAGTAACTAGTAACTGTTCACTCACAAATGCAATTATACATAACAAGGGTTGCAACTGTATTCTCCGTACAAATGTCTAGGATATTTTGGTCTTGCAGAAAAAAAGATCATTAAAACAAATGCAACATGGAGGTAATTCACCGAAATGTCGGCGGAGGTTTCTGTATTTTATTCGGTATGAACTCATGTGCACAATGAGAGTAATAGTGACGCAGCGTCGAAGGACCTAGGAAAAAGAAAACGTTTGCGATATAGTAACTCGATGTTATAAATTTCTCAATCACTAAATAAATAAGCTTGAATAGAATGTTAAAATGAATTGCTTTTCTTCTGGATAATATATTACTCTTCATCATAAATAGGAGACCCGCAAGTGTCAATGATTAGCTCTCAGCTTATTCCCCTATCACTCCCTGTGACGCACGTACGTCCGGTTGGGACCTGGCACATACTCTCGAGATCTTAATCTCTTCTTTGAACAGCTTCCTCTTGGCACACAAGTCTAGAGAGAGGCTTAGTTTAATGTTTTTAATCCTTTTCAATGACTTTGTTACTTTTTTTGTGGGGTTATAGGGGCTCGTCAACGTCAAGATTATTACATCCCTTGACTTTGTTATTAGGAAGGAAACTAGGTACAGAGAAGAAAAAAACCATCATAGATTACCAAAAGTATTTATTATGTACAGAGATTCAACAGAAATAATACATAATATACATTACCAATAGGAAGACATCTAAAAGAGGAAACCCTCACTGAGTACCTGCCCGAACACACTACTTAAATGATGATAGTTCTAGAGTGAATTAGTTGTAGATAGAAGACGTAAGTATAGTATTTAAAGATTAGGTTCTAAATTTGAATGAAGGAAAAGATTAGGTTCTAAATTTTGACGAGACGAATATTTATCATCCAGTCTCCATTACAACTTCGAAGCATTCAATTAATTTTTTTGATGAAAGCACGAGCAGGATTCACATATAAAAATCACAAAAATTTTAAAAGATATCTGTGGACATTAATCACATGGAAATTCAGATTAATCACTATATTTCGATTGGATGGATGTTTAAGGAGTAGGGTTCGAATAAATAGGGTGAATCCAGGGAATCCCCCCCCTTTTGACTTTTCCCTTCTCTTTTTCGACTTACGTTTATAAATTATGAAATCATTTTAAATGCCCCCCTCCCACCTAAAGGAAAATCGTTGATGTTTCCGAAATTCATCCCCACACTCGAAAAAAGAAACAAAGAAAAGAAAGTTTCCAAACAATTAATATTCACTGGTGCTTCAAATTTTTAGAATATTACGTAAAATGTATGCGTTGCATAGAAAGTGAAAATTTTCAATCACTAATTTACATATTTAATGCCGAATTTATGAGCAAGGTTTTTAATCACAATAATTAAATGATAAACATCGCGCCCTCAAAATGTAACTACTAAATGTCGCTAGCATTGTTTTCAGTTTTCTGAAAACGAATAAGTTGAAACAGAAAAGGGAAAATGAAATTTTCATTAGATTTCTGAATTGCTATAACATACTCGTATTTGAACAATCCAAGTGGAAACTTCTTGACATAAAAGAAGTAAACTTTTATTGCAATTATTTACAGTGTGGTAACAGTAAACTTTTATTGCAATTATTTTTCTTTTTGTTTTCTTAATGTCTCTGTTCTGTTACTTTCATCTGTCACGGAACTTTCTTTTTGTCGCAGTCTTTGTTTTCTCATCTTGGTCCTCAATACTATACAATTGATGGAGAAGAGATTGAAAGAATGTGAAAAAAGTATTTCAAATTACAATAGTGGAGGTAATATAATTTCTAGTTTTTTGTGCCCAAGAATAGTTGGTTTTCGGGAAAAAATCAGTGGTTTCCTCTCAAACAAAGGAACTGAAATATAAATATTAGAGAAAAACGTATTTTTTTACTAGAAATTTGTTTTTAAGTTAGCACATATGAAGTTTCTCATTCACTATTCTAAATTGCAAAAAATGTTCCTCTTTTTTGTATGAACACTTTTCATTATTACAAACAACGCATATACTATACTTTTTTTTTTCTTTCATTTATTTGATTTACTCCCGCACTTCAGTTCCCAATATATAATAAAAATATTTCAGCCGAACACAACAGAACATTACAATTTTAAGACTATAAAAGTCTTACGATTTTACGAAAGTAATACGATTTCTTTATTCGATTACGACAAATGTTATAAGATTTCTTTCAATAGCTTATCCCAACAATTTTTTTGAAGAAATTTCATCGAAATTTTCAAAGCTTTATTTGTATTTCGTTAACCTCATATTTAAACAAAGTGAAAATCAGAGTTTCAGTGAAATTCGTGATCCGTCCAGTCCAGTCTTTTCACCCTGGGCAAAAGCATTTTTTTTTCCCACTCCGTAACGAGAGGACAGTCGCCACTCGATAAAAGACAAAAGAACGTCTTTTTTTTTCGAAAGAAACAAGCGACACGCGCGACAAGAAAGAGATTTCAATAAACTATCTTTGAAGAACGCAATTGCTTTCGCACGTTACTCCTACTCTCACTTTCAACAATTCATTCTGCTTCCCGCAGTCCGCATTCCCATAATCACAGCTCCCATCTCCTTCGCGCCTCCGCCGTCGAGTAACAATGATGGGATTTGCCTCTTATTAAACACTCTCTTTGTACGTATAAGTCCGTCTTAGATTTCGCGGCAGGATGCGGGATAGGATGCCTTCTGGATACGGGAAGGAATTGACTCGTGCTGAGTCGATTTCTCTCGTGGGAGAAACGCAATACAGGGCGCCGGAAAATTCAAATGATGCTCCAAAGGGCCATTGTACTTTGTCACATGAGATGAAAGAGAGATATTGAGATAAATCTATTCGTGTATTTTCGAGGAAATAATTTGCATTCAGATCAACGCGTAGAATCAATATAAGACATCATTATCGGTTACTTTAAGATTATTTATTTCACGTTTCACCGATGAGCTTGAAATAAATTATTCATTTTTTTATTTCTTTAATATGATAATTTATAGTTATAAATTATAGTCAAAAATCTTTATTGTCAAAAAAGCAGTTGCAACGTGCGTATGACCATATGGGGGATAATAAACTAAGTTACTCTCCGGAAACAAGCAAGGGACCATCCCATCAATTCCGATCAACTGCCCAAGGGCAGTGGTGAATTTAATACTTATTTTATTTTTTATAATGTTCCTTGTATTTTATTATTATGTTTTTATTTAATTTATATTTTTAAAAATATAATTATATTATTATTATTACTGTGATATGTAAAATTATTCCCATTTATTTATATTCAGTGCTTTTGTATATTAAAAAAGATCAAAACATACTGGTCATTGCACAATTGCAAGAGAACTGAATCCACACGAAACCTGTGGCTTTTCTAAAACTACGACATAACACGATATCTACTACAATTTAAGAAATAAAATTGAAATGAACCATTATTGCAGTAAATAATGTTATTGGTGCTAAGTGTCAAATGTTGTTATGGAAACACCAATACATCACTTATTCTATCACTTATTTTCATTTCACTTTGGGAACTTTATTTCTATCTTAAGGGGATCCATGCCGTGATTTTGTTTTGGGGTACAGAAACCGCCTTAGGGCCCTTCATCGGAATTGATGTGATGGTTCCTCGTTTGCTTCCGGAGAGTAAATTAAGTTTATTGTCCTCTACGTGGTCATACCCAGTTTGTAACAGAGTTTTATACAATGATATTATTAGTATTTACAACTTATTAATATGGTAAGCGAAATAATTAAACTAACATCAAAGACGACACCTTATTTCCAACACTACGTTAATGAGAGCGTTACATAGTTATCTTGCAACGAAAAGCATATTAGTGTGAAGCATTGAAAATTGTTTCTCGGTTTTGAAACACGATAACCATTCATTCATTAAAAACAACTTAGTATACGTACAACAAACAATAAACCTTCTTCGTATACATGTTTACATCGATTGAAATTCCGGGGTGATTTCAAATGAGGAAAGATATTCAGAGAGAAATTCAAATAAACACACTTTTGGGACAAATTTTAATGACTGCTCATCTGACAAGAAATGTATACAGAAACTATAAAATTATTTTACTAATTTTGTTATCTTCATTTAACATTTTCTACATTTTAGTATCCATGTTAACGTGTTTATGTTAATGTCATCTGAAGACTACAATCAAAAGATGAAACGTTGAGTGATGAAAAAAGTACCAAAAATATCGTCATCGATTTGATTAAACTCATGTCTGGGTCACAAACATTTTCACTCAAAACCACGCTGAGTTGTTTTCTCGTTTAGTGACGCACATTGCCGAGAATGTGTTCACGCCGAAGTAATTGTGGGAGTGAGTGGTTTCTCACTAATTATGAAAATGACTCGCGGATTTCAATACAAAAGCAGAACTGACGGGTTTAAATGTAACCTTTGAAATATAATTGTTGTGTATTTAAAATAAAATACTGATTTTAAGTATTCTGTAAGAAAACAATATATGTATTTAGAGTGGAAAAGAAAAACAGTCACAGATATAAAAGATCGGCTATAAAATAATTTATGGGACATAATATTTTTTAAATTCTTATTTATTTTGTTTATACGATACACTAGACGACAATACAAATGGTAAATCACACTAAATTTGCCACTTAAAAAGTATGTGATCGCGAAACCTGGGTGATACCCACTCTTGGAACTGATTGGGACGAAGCCCAAACACATGGGAGGAGGTGATAGCCACCAGTGAGTTTGCTGGACCAAGCACCAAAACTGGGGTAAAACCCGTAGCTAATGAAGCGAGTGGATTAAATAAATACAATTACAAATAAATGAATAATAGAAAATCATATTTAATATCAAAAGTTAATCAGAGTAGTGATTTTAGCAAATCGTTTGTTTCTAACTGCCGAGTATGGGTTTTATTTTTTAATTTTGATTTATTGGTTTCGAAAAATTGTGATAAAAAGAGAAGATTTTTAATAGCACTGGAACCTCTAGTACCTATCCTTGCTTGTGAATAGTTCTCACAGAGAAAGGCTGATGGTTAGACATTTAATTTGCTTATCTTCAGGAGCAATAGTTCAGACTTTGATTGCCATATTGGAAATGAGGGCAAAAACAGGGGAGAGTTAAAGTGACATTTTATTTATAGTCATAGAAGTTTGGCTCAAAGTTCGAATCTGTTCTTTGTGTCAAATTAATTTTTTTCTTTCATTTTCTGTCTTCCTTCTGGAAACTTCAATTACTTTTAATTACAATTTATAATTTCTATAACACTAATAAATGAATACATTCTACTACAATTCGCGTCACATCAAAGTCAAGAGAGACCGTATCTTTTTTACAAATCCTTGTTTGTAAAAGTGTTGTGTCTACATAACTTTCTGGAGGGGAAAAGTAAAGATATAGTAAAAAGCACCGAAAAGTCTGTCAGTCATTTTGGAAACATCTTGAGAAAGCACAGTCGTCAAGGAAACAAAAAAAAAATTCTGTTTTGTCACAGACAAATGAAGTCGATTATGAGATACTGTCGCTCATTTATTACGACTGCGACGCGCGACGCCTGAAAATCAGGAAGGGAAATATTCTTAATATATTCTTTATTTATTATAAAGAAATATAAATTATTTTTCTCGTTTCCGTGGAAGTCTACAGTATGACATATACGCAAACAACGTCAATCCATTCCTGATCAACGTAATACATCAGTTCTCAACCAAAGAAATGTTTGTTTACCACATATTCAAAACCAAGAGACATAAAACTTTAATTAAATTAATAATATTACTCCTAGGTAGCAATACAAAATCAGATGAAAGTCATATGAGTGACTGAATATTAGTTTCTTAATACATTCATTTGTTCTTTCAGTTATTGAAAAAGTGTATTTTGAACAAATATCATTTTTTGCAATTTATTTTATTAATTTCATTGTTCATTTTTCACTTGTGTTTGTCGAGAATACTTTTTCCTGAGTATCTGACTAGCGTCATAGTACCAGAACGCTTTCAACTCCACACATCGATCACGGGTGTCACATATTGCAGATAAAGATTTGAAACTTTACATGGCGATAAAACTACTGCGTAGAAAGCGTTCTATGATAAGATATTTATTATGCAACATTAAGAAACATTCGCGAATTTACCGGTGAATAATAAAACAACATGAAAATGAATAAAATCGAATGTAAAGATAACATACGCTTAACACTGAAGTTCGGCAACAAATTTTCATTAATATGTGTTCATTTGTGCTTTTTTTTCAAATAATTTAATATCTTATTGATAACCTTTAAGTGAATGTATTGCAAGCTCGTTGAAAATAGTAATTTCATTATCCCCACCACATCCAACTTGAAGAAAACGCATGCAAATGAACACTTAATTTATTCGTCCCGCCCAGCGATTATTTATCTCCCAGTTTCTTAGTGGTCAGTTCCGCTACTGCGAAACGGAGTGTACAGACGTAAAAGCTTATTTCATCTATTTGATAGTGGACTTCTCTTTTACTTAATAGTTACGGCGCAAATGCTATAACGATACATAACTCTGTTGGGTGCACTAGAATGCACTCTTTGTATGGTGCACTAGAATGCACTGAAGTCTCAGATCTTGAACAACAGCGTAGTCACAGGTAAGAGAAAGGGATCTAATTCTCCGTAAGGTGTGAAAAGGCATACGACGCTCTATTTTTTATTCTTGTGCCGAAAGTAAAAATATTCAAATACTTACAGTTTATAACTTCCTGAGTACCCGCAGCTTTGCTTGCCTGATTTGTTTATATTTATATTTATATATCATCGAAGTATTTAAGAAAAAATCTAAATAGTTTTTCGAAAAAAAAAATACATTTCGGATGGTGTTCTTGGAGAGTGCATCAACTCTTGGAGAGCCTTAAGGTTCTCGCAACGAAAGAAAAATAGAGATATGTAACCAATGGAGTGAAAGCGTGGTGTTGTCATGTCTGCTGCGGGGCGTGGCTTCTTGTGTCTCCATCCATTCCAAACGGGGTGCCACGGCACCCACATAAAGGCTGCTCTAAACCGTTGAAAAACTAATTACAGGCACTGTTCATTCAGCGAAAGGTTAGAAAGGCCCTCTGTCCTTCACAATTGGCATATCAATTATTGCCGGTTCTACGAATCGGTTGATGTAGGTATAGGCATCCACACGTAAACTCACTATTCTGCTGACTCGAGTAAAACGCCTACATATCTACGGCGAGAGGAAGAGACGGTTATCTCGCAATACTGGCGTTGACTTCTCAACATTCATAAAGTTTTTAGGCCGGTATTACACATAGTGGAATAAGACAGTGCCCGTCCCGAGCATGCGTAGTGCAAGCCAACCAATCATATGTAAGACATTTTTCGGAGCGGGCGTATTAGGTTATCACTTCACACCTAAAACTTAGTCAAACATATTACACAAATCTGCACAGCACCTTTAACGTCCCTCTCAAAAAAGTGTTGCGTTTCATTGACTGGCCAATGTCCCCTTCCACCCCGATACGCAATGGCACACCTTGTGTTATTCCACTATGGGTATTACACGCTCCTATTTCCATCATCAAATATATGACAACTTCTCTCAACTAGAACATGATCATAGCTCAATTATAATCAAAAGTTGTACATAACACGGATATGTGTTTCATCCAAGTTCTTTGGTAATAGACATATGGCATATAAATACGACACTGTAATACCGGTCTTCGACTCTTCCTTCAAAACGTTTCTTTACTGCGAGCACTGTAGAGAACGCGTGAGACTAATTTCGAATCTCGAATTTATATCGAAGTCTATATCGAATTTCGAAAAATCGTTCGGGAGGTTACTCGAACCAACACTGCAGAGCAGATGTGGATTCTGAAGCCTTGGGCGTTGAAGTCTCTGCGTAAGGCGAGAAAACCAAAATATAATTTAGGATCAATAAAGAAATACAAATGGTTAAGAAAAAACAACCAGAGTTTTTAGCGGACAGCTTTAATTTTGATTCAAATCAACAAAATAAAACACAAATTTCTCCCTACCAACGAACTAGTTCACGTGACGAAGTCTTGCTTTAGAGATGAAACTTAGTGTTACTTTTATGTGTTTCGAATACAAATTGATTTTTACCAAATTGAAACATTTGTATTTTATTTCGTAGATTTGAGTCAAAACTAAAAATTTCTGCTAAAAATTCTGGTCTTTTTTTAACTATTTGTATTCAAAAGAATAGATGTGAAACATCATCATCACCGTTAATAAATCTAAGTCGAATTTCGAAAAAATATGCATGATGTTGCACTTGGTCCCACATTCAGGATGGAAGTGTCGAAATCCGACGCTCGAAGCCTTTTGCGTACGGCATCTGCGCTCGACCTGAGTCAAATTGAGTAAAAGATATAAATCGAAAATATTGCTCGTTGGTCTATTCTGACTCCCCTGTAGAACACGCGTGCCGAATTTTTAATCTGTAGACCTTGACGAATCTCCGCTAGAGTAATAGCTTTATTTTATATTAACTTAAATTGAACTGTTTTCTAGAAAGGTTTTCAGGACATGTCATAATAAAATAATCAAATACAAATGAAATTTCTATTACTTTCTTTAAAATCATTTTAATATTTATGTTGAATTATAACGCAGGGACATTAAAACATGATGCATTTCTCTGATGATGCTTTGTTGAAAGGGATCGTAGATTTATGACAATGAACGTATTGGTTACCTGCATGTGACAGTTATAGGTTACGTATTAAAATTTGTTTCTTTTGTGGAGAGGAGCTGGGGAGTAATTTTAACAAAATAATTGTTTATACTTTCTCAGAAAGAGGGATTTTATTTTAACCTATGAGGCAAAATTTTTCCTTATGTTTAAAACTTGTTATACGATAAATAACCTGTGGAAAGCTTGTTTACAATTCACGATTGAAAAAGATAAGTCGTCCCGGAGCAAAATGTACATTTTAGTAACTATTACTCTCCCAGTCTACTGTCTATACATTAGGAGAGAAACCGATGAAACATTTAATTCTAGCTTTTACTTAAAAAAACAGAAAAGCTCAGTTGTCCAGATTTTTACTAGCTATGTCTGATCTTATATGCATGAACGGAAATATAAAAATGGTAATAAGGTATAATAGTATAAATAAACTTAAAATATAGCAAGAAAAAAGACACTGAAAATTTTGATGGAATTTACATTCCTTCAAGCATTTGAAATCTTTGAAACTCATTGCGATTGTATCTTCTTAGTATTGTAAAAACCTAACGTTAAAACGTTATTACTAAAAAATATCAGAGCTTACTTGAAAATTAATAAATATTATCTGTAAATTACTAGCGCTTTTAATCACATCAGACCATGTATTAATTCATTTGTTGCGGAGGAATTGCTGATCAAACTGTGAAGCTTTCTAAAGTTCAGCTTTTGGAGATTTTCTGCAAGTTAAAGCAACAGGATACGCAAAAATGTTAGCAGTATATTTTGCTTGTGAGCAATACTCTTTTATTATTGTTGTTGTATCAACGTTGCCCCGGAAAAATGATAGGTTACCCTTTACGTATGCACTACAGAAAATAACATAATTCACATAATAAAATCAAAGAGGTGTAGAAATTACTACAAACTATTTGCAATATTTAACAAAAGAAATGAGTAGAATAAATACTCATGTCTCAAATTAAGAGATAATGAATTCCAACTCCTTTTTTATTATATTGCTAGACGCTAGACGTATTATACTGTAATTTTTATTAGTACAGTGCCCAGATACGTTGAGAAAACAAGTGTCTACGTTCATCGCATCCTACGTCTCTATATAATTGTCTATGTCTCTCGCGTGTGTAGTGCATCATTATAATTATGTAATGAATTTAAAAAAGCGAGATTTAGTTTGCGTACAATATTGGTGTAATCATGATTGTCAGATCTGATAGGTTGGCCAAGTTTATATGACGCATTTCTAAAGGACTTATGCTGAACAGACTGTATGTCATGGTCCTAGTGAGGAGTTCATATCGACAAGCCATACTTCAGGACAAACGAGACAAGTGTCTTATCATTAAAAGTTTTAAGGAAAATTTTCTATTTTGATCATGCTGATTAAATACAACTTTAACATGATAAAATGGGGAAGTGTTTGCTGGTCCAAAAGTCCAATGACAGCCGTCGGATTTTTTTCCATGTTGTGATAACACAGAACCTTATAAAGAACACTCACTTATAGTAATAAGAGAAAGTTAAGCTCCTACGAACCAAACACATTCTCTCATATGAAAAATACCTTTTACTAAGTCATGAAACAGGTCAAAGAATAACAATTATTTACTTTCTAAAACTTTCTAGTGCTTAATTTAATTACTATTTGTCTTGTCAACGATATGCGTTTACAGAAATAATGACACATTTTATTTATTAAGAATTACTGAATTTTTAATATCATTAATATCAGTTTTTTATAGCTATAACTTTCTATAAATAATCTCAACTACCAATTGTGAAGAATAGGGCTTTGCATCTCTTTATTAGTAATTTACATTACATGTGGACTTAGGAATCTTTGGGACTTTAACGAGAATTATCCATCCCGCATGTTGATACGATTCCCACTGTTTTAGCTTTCGTCAGGATGAGTAAACTGAGACAGCACGAACAGTTTTGTGACTCATATTTCACTCATTGTCTTTGTATAGATCTAACTGCAGGAAAGAATAATTCTCGTACCATTGTAAAACAGCTAAGTCACCGCTTCTCCAAAACTACATGACAAATTACAATTACCTCAAATAAGGCATCATTACGACGAGTATTTTCTAGGAAGCGACGAAATACTAATTCTATAAATTATCTACGTACTGTATCTTTTATTACTTCTTTTGGAATTTAAGTTTGTACACTTACTCCCAGGTAACGTTACTCAGGATTCAATGGTCTTCGGTAATTTTTATGCTTTTGATGAAATTAATGACATTTATTTATCTTAAAAATGAAACACTGGTTAACCTCTGAATAAGTCTAGGTCATTTTCTTGTTTCATATTACAATGGGCTGATGTTAGTATAATTGGTCTTCATTCCGATCCACAAGAACAACATAATTCTCGATATTTAAGGATGATTTCTTTTCTTTTTCTCTGCGTTGAAAATATTTTCTTTTTGTTCTAGAAATCTAGCACTAGAAATCTTCTTTTTTTTTACGAACTCTTCGAAACAAATCGAAAAATCATATTCTCATTCACACTTATGTTCCATTGTTCCATCCTCTGAACGTTCCAGCTGCCCCGTCATCTGACTTTCCCCTGCAGTAGATGGATGGACTAATCATCCAGAAGAGTAGTCCGAAGGGAAGGCATCCACGCCTGCCGCAATTGGTTCACTCCTCATTACACCTTTTCATCGCAAACGCAGTGTGTGTCTAGTCATTCTACCAAATGGTCGCAAGTGAGCGAACAGTTAGTAGAAACGCGAAAGAGGATTTTCAGGAAATTTGATCAACCGAAACTGCAATCGCTTTGGTGAATCAAAATCATTTAACGACTTGTAAATCTCTTCAATATTTTTTTTTCATTTTTGCGTTTATGAGAAAGTAATGCTATCGTTCTACAATCCCTTCTGGATATTTCGTGTCATTCTACTCCGAGCCTGAAAATATTTACATCTATACTAATAAAAGTGAATTCAAGGAATGTCTGTGGCATGGAAATCGGAAAGAGTAATCAATAAAATTGTTTGTAATTTTACAGGACACTTCTGAAGGGTTATTTCAACTAGAATGCAAAGTATGGTTAATATTGATGAATTACAAGATCAGAAAAACAATTAAAATTGGTTGATTATTGATAGATGTGAATCTTCACTCGCATGACTGTTGACGGTGTGTTTAATACAAGCAAAGTACGATAAAAAAATTTATCGCGTAGCCCTTGACAAACGTAATTTTACTTATTCTCAGAATACTAGATCACATTTAATGTATGTTATCATACTGAGTTTAGGGGCGACCCGTGGCGCAGTGCCTAGCGTACTCGCCTTCTACTTCTGGTGACACCGGTTCAAACCATATCCGATCCAAGTAGTTTTCTCGGGGCACTCCCGTTTCCCCTGCCATTCATTCCACCATAATCATTCACCCTCATGTTATTTAATGGATCACCCTCCTCGGGGAGGTGCGACTGGAAGGGCATCCGGCACCAATCAGCAAGCTTGTGGTGAAGCCCAAACGGTGGTCTGGAGTAAACTCTCCTGAACGAAGATAGTTAATTCGTTAAATTAAATGAAACAAGAAATAAACAATATTATTGTGATTTGTGCAATATAATGAACAATAATTTGTTTAATGAAGTAATTTGTTAACAGGCGGTGTAGTTCATCGCAGTTTAAGATATTTCTGTATAAATAGTATGTAATATCATCCAGAGCTAATAAAAGTTGGGTTTCATGCAAACTATTTATTCCAACTATAATAAATATACGTATTTTAATTTTGTTATTGATTTCGAAGAGTTATGTCATTTGAAGATTACTAGACTTGAAATTTTTTTAAAATAGTAAGTAATAAAAAATTCAGTACTTGACCCTGCTAGGATCTCCAAAACCTTGATACGATGCTTCTCATAGTTCTTTTTTCACTTCTTGTATCGTTTATGTCGTTACCACAGCTATTATTGATTTTGTGTTGTCTGTTACAGGGATATAT
>NNCF01126378.1:448785-576175 GCA_002313205.1 Laupala kohalensis | reverse complement strand
TATATATATATATATATATATATATATATATATATATATATATATATCTTCCGTGTAGCCTACACGTGGAGAAGATACGTGATAGCTTTCGGTCAGGTGAAAATTGAGACGAGCCGGGAATCGAACTCCTGCTTTGATCGCAGGGCTGTTAACCACTACACCACCCGTTCGCCTTCCACAACCGTACTCCATTTCCACCCAGACTTATATGCTGAGGGCTGGTATATTGCTCGCAAGAATTTTGGTGTCATGAAATGTTTCATCTACTCGTCGTCTTCGTCCAGCCGAGACCAGTCGAATCGCGAGTGATACCTTCTGTGAATCGGCGTACCTCATGGTTCTTTAATGCGGACAGATCTAGCTTATTTTCATCTTTATTTGAAATCAAGAACAATGTCGGTTTGACTATATAACGTTATATCATAGGAGAATCTTCTCATAAATTAATTGACCTTTGATGACGGTGGTTCAAGCCTGGATTGATCCATGTGGATATCTTTCCGCTGAACAAAGCATCACGTGTTCTCGGCATTTTCTCGTCTCCCATGCCATTCTAATTCAACATTTTTCCTTCACTCAATCCTGATTTTCGTACTCGCTTTCCTAGGAGCTAGGAACGCAAAAGGGGTGTTAGAATATTGACATAGCAGTCTCGTCACTCTTCAAGGCACGCGAGAACTTATAATAATGGACGATATGTCTCTTTGATGCCACATGGATATCATGTACCTAAACTTGGTTTACAGAAATTCTGTTTTTAGAAAATATAAATTAAGTCTCAGATAAAATGAAAACCTAAAATTAATCAAGCTAAATTAAATATTTAAATAATCTAAAATTAAAATTAATATTAAAAACAACGCGTGTTTTGAAGACAAACAAGGTTTCATTGAAATGATAAATTGTGCGTGTTTATTAAATGAATCGTTCTCAGAAAAAACTGATAACGATACGTTCGAACACAGAAAAGCCGTGTAGTGTTTCCGGCAGCTATCCAGGATCCATCTCATTACTCAACAAGAACACGTATTAAGGACACAACAAATACCTGACTGCAGTGTTTCCAAACTCTGAAAGAAATCGTTGTACCTTTTAACATTCTCATGAATCTTCTTCTTCTTCTTTTTTTTTTCAAAATGTAACACAGATTTGAAAAAAATAGAACATTTCAGAAGTATTCTTCTAGTCACAGCATTGATTAAGTTTGTTTTCCTTGCATCGTCTCATAATAATTTTAATCCGCTAATCGGATTGCGGTTGAATTTTGATCGTGTTTTCATTATATTAAATAATAAAACCTTTTTAATCTTTAAATCAAGCAAATAGTCAACATTGCTTAACAGTTATTCTATATAAAATACACGCGTTTTTTTGTTGTGTATTATTTCCAAGAAAATTATTTTTAAAAACGTTTTTACCAAAGTAATAAAGTTGTGTATTATGTTGTATAATAAGCAGAACTTTGTCTTATATTTTATCATATTGAATGAGATGGATGTTTTCTGTATAATTGTTCGTATAAAACCTCATTGTAAAGCGATTTCACTTCTCTCTGGATTAAATAAAACAAACGATTATTTTATTTTTGAACAAAAATAAAAATTGATCTCTGAATGTTTACGCGGAGGATTAGAAGGATCTCCAATACAGTGAGGCCAATGCGACAGTGGAGTGGGAAAACGATAGCATCGGAATATTCACGGAACAACTGGCGAACGCCTTTCCCAGGCTTTCAGCCGCACTCTGTAATTCCATTTTAATCGCGTGGCGGAGCTTAGTTCTTCCTGCCGCCGCCAGGGAACAAGGACTAATTTTTCCGCTTTGTTATGAAACGCAGTCGTTCCCACCGCGTCGACGTTTCGCCTCTCGCGCGACGTAACAAACCGACGTTGGATTCGACGTATCGCGATACAGAAACAGAAGAAATCAAAACAATTATCAAAGGGTTTTAATTCGAGAACCACTTAAATGAGAAAATACTAGACTAATAGGTACAAAAGACCACTAAGTCCTCCAGACGAAGGTTTAGATGCGGCAGTGTCATCAATATGATCGTTATTATTAATCTCGAATTTTGAATGATACTAAATAAATTTATTGTCAAAAAACAGTACAAACTGCGTATGACCAGGTGGAGGACAATAAGCTAATTCACTCTCCGGAAGCAAGCAAGGGACCATCCCATAATTCCCATCAAGGGTTCTAAGTCCGGGGCGGATTTAAAAGATAAGAATACCAAGTTAGCTACGTATTATAATGTCAATAATTGAGAGATATTAATTAAACATTTTTGGAATACTTTATTGATGATTCTTGAAAATAATATGCGTTAAATGTGCTATAAATATTATAACTATCATATAAATGTTGTTGTTCTTATTCTAGGCGACCCTCAGGTAAAAACCCCATAACAATATCATAGGATGCATGACATGATTTTGCCCCGGTGCGCAGAAATGTTAAATATCCCAGTACCTTTGAATGCTGTGATTAGAATTGCAACTTAGTTCCCTTACCAAAGATAAATGATTGTTGTGCAAGTAGGAACTATCGACGATGACTTTGGCGGAGTTGGGGAAAGTGTTGAGTAGCGATCAGTACTATTTTCATGTAACTAACTGACGACGACTTCAGCATAAAGTCGAAACGTTTGAGCTTTGAATAACGAAATCTTGAGTTATTTATTTAATTTTACTAAAAACTTGTCCAGATTTTTGTGTAAAGGAGCGTAAGGTTTTGAAATTTTGCTGACGACGTAAATAGTGACCCAGTGGTCGCGTCGTCGCTTTGAGAACCTAGGTACCCGGGTTTGTATACCTGTGCTTCCGGGAACCTTAAGACGGACGTTGAAGTAGAATGTCCGAATCGTGGCGTGTACTATTAATCTGTTAAAAGCGGTCGAGTATGGTCGTGATGATGGACGGTGTCCAAGTAAATTGTAATAAAAATCAATCTCGTCTCTGCACCACTGACATAAAAGTTGGCAGTATTTTTCAACGTGTTGCTGACTATGATTTGGCAAAGCGCTGCAGTAGCGGTGACATCTCTACACGTATTTATTTCTATTTCGATATTACGAATTAAATATCTATCAGATTCTCTACGTGAATGTGTGGGACAGATGTACACTTAAGGCCGGAAATTTGTGTGGAATTCTTGTATACTCTTTTATCTTTCCATAATATATTTTTTTGTTTTTGAATATTCAAGGGGAGGGGGAAAAGTGTCTCTCCTTGCTCACTCTTTTGTTACACCCTTGAATATAGCGTTTCCATTTCAAGAACAATAAGGGTTGTGAATGTATTGTGGGTTTTGCATCTTACACGGAATATTCAATATATATTTCTTTTCTTTAACCTGCTTGATGTATATCTCCACCTGGACTCTAATGCACTATTTTTGTAGCCGCGTAACATATTTTTCACATTAAGAGATGGCAAACGAGGCTTGACAGTTATCCCATTCTATCTAGAGCAACAAGTAGGAGACTTTAATAAGTCGCACAACCAGTTTCGCGAGACAGTTCATCAGCTATGCGTAGGAATTTCTGCAAACACGTACAGGCTGCAAGAGTGGATCACGAAATACAGACTTCGTCTCTTGAACCTTACAGATTTGCAGCTTGAAACAGTTTTTTTTTTTTTGTAAAATAAAGTACAACTAAAACTTTATTTTATGTAATTTTTTTGTTTTTTTTACAACAATTGACGATGTCTTATCAGAGTACGTTTAACTATTTTAAAAGGTTGTGTTTTATGAATTCATTCCTATGTGCAAAGTATTGAAATAAAATGTAACTAGGGTATGATTTTTTTAAAAATTCAAATCGTCAATAATGTTATTACTGATTTCAAAATAATTTAAATTTTCGGTTAAGCAATTCGTATGTAATTGATGTTAATTGAAAATCATTATTATTAATTAATATAGACAAGTAAAAAAATCAGTAGACGCTACTCATATTTATTTAATTGATGTCTTTAATAACTCAAAATACTAAAAAAAATATTTACATTAAAAGTTATGTGAATGTTTAACGTAGATCCACTCTTTAATACGTAGTAAGCTTTGTTACTTAACTAGCTGAGTATTCGCACCTTTCCTGGAGTAAATTTTGTGAGTTTTATTGAACTATTGTTACTCATCACAGGTGTGTGTTGTATAATACGAAGAAGAGAGTACGGAATAACTAGGACTTATTTTCCATCGACTGGCTCACACACAGAGCGTCCTATAAACATGCAAAGACTATGCATAAAACATGAACAGAATAATAATGTTAAATGTTCGTTATACATATACGCAATAGTTTGCTCTTACTGTGAGTATATTAGCTGTACGCAGGAGGTCACCTGTTTTTATCTTAGCTTTATGTTTATATCCCATAGGGCCATGTTTACAAATTTACGAATACATCCTACTTGTAAGACGCTTCTTCATTGTTTTGTGTCTGGCATTTATAATTTTACTAGAGTAAAACCTGTAGATGACATCGTCATCCCTCCGTACCTTGTAATCAGTAGTATTTTAATCCAGAGCGCTAGTTGTAAGCTGCTTTTAAAGTAATGAATGAACCGATAACATGTTATGTCTGCTGTGATAAAATGTCTCTACATAAAACCAAAGTTATAGTATTCACAAACGGATGGATGTTTTGTAAAAATGAAATTTGGAATTACAAACGTCAACCTCCCGAGAAAGTTAATGATTACACCTGTCAAAGTAAGCATGAACGTAACCTGGTCAAGACATATACAGAAATCAAAACAAAAAGGCATGTATGTTCTAAATGAAAACCAAAGAAGTCCATCCCTGACATAGATTCTAGGATTGTAGTAACAATGTATACGTCACTATTCGTACCTGCAGTAGTGAATGTAGCTGAAATATGGGGTATTGGGGATTGCGCATCACTTAATTCGTTTCAAAATAAATTCTGGAAAAAATTAGTGTTTTTTTAACTCTTATGATTTTTAAACACTATACTCAGAATAATCTATAGTTCGATAATAACTTGTACATGTAAATTTACAAACATATTTGCGTTAAATTACAAACATATTGACATTATATATGTATTATAACTCGCAGCTAACTTTTTATCTTATCTAGGAACTTTTGCGAAAATTTTTGAATCCGCCTCTGCCTTAGGGCCCTTGATCGGAATTGATGGGATGGTCCCTTGCTTGCTTCCGGAGAGTAAATTAGTTTATTGTCCTCCACGTGGTCATACGCAGTTTGTACTGTTTTTTGACAATAAATTTATTGATATCACTTACCTACCAAATAATCGAAATATTTTAATACCTCTATTTTTAGTTACTGTTTTAGTTCATAGAGAGTGAATACTAGGGTATAGTATGCACAGCCCACGGTGCATTTTAGGGCCTCTGTAAGGCGCACGGATCCTAAATCCCGCCATATATATTGTATATTTTTGTTAAAAAATACATTTGAATTTGAAACATGTTATGTAATATCAAGACGTTTTTGACGAATTACATAAGTTTTGACGTCTCCCAAGAAATATGTGCTTTTCACACTTATTGCACTAGTTTTTGAGTGAACTATATTAAAAAATCTCGTCTTGATCCCAAAAAATACCTTATTTGATGTCCAAAATGTTAACAGACGAACTATTGGAGAATTCATTGTTAATAACTATAGAATTTAGTGTCAATTTTGATGCTAATTAAATGTTGTATTCCCAAATTTGCAGCTCTTTTAATTATCGAGAAAATTTTGCATTATGCGTGGTTTGTGATAAAGATTGTTGATTAGCATTGAATTAGCTCAGAACGAAGGTCTCATATGATTTCTAAAAGTGAATTGTTTTCAAATAATGGTAAATTTTAGAATAGAGCTTAAAATTAGCCGAGGTGATGAACCGTTGTCTTCCAAATACCTTGAAAATACCCACGTCTTATCAGGTATACAAACCCAGAACCTGTGGCTTTCTCTGCCTGAAACTGACTGAACGTCGGTAATACCATATGATTTTTGAGAAAAAGATCATGGGAGATCCATTTTTCTATTAGCTCTCTCCCCTTATTTTTATCTCTTAGAGAGCTTTGAAGAATTTCTCCTATTACACGCCATTCTACTCCCAAGCTATTTTGTCCATTCCGAGTATTTCAGTGACTCATTTAAAATATATATTTCGAACTCTTATTTATCTGCATTCCTTAGATTAACTCTATAAAAAAATACGAAGAATGATTGATTAGATAACACGACCATTTGATTACTAAGAGTTCCCGGTATCCTTATCTAGTCATAATCTTACCTTTGATTTACGTAAAAGTGATTAAAGCGTCTCTGAACAGATTGCGTTTACTTTGTATTCTGAAAGATGATAGATATCAGTGGAATGTTTTATACAAAATAGTAGAGATAAATAAATAAATTACAACTTCTTTGGGACGATTATATAATTGACATAAATAATAGAAAATAGTAGAGATAAATAAATAAATTACAATATCTTTGGGACGATTATATAATCGACATAAATAGTAGAAAATAGTTTAAAAAGCCAGGTACAAATAGTTTAAAATATTGATCGATTAAAGTAGAAAAAGGGATCAACCAGTAAAACGTTTGAGAAGAATATCCATACTAATACATATATAATAAAGTGTCTGTCTGTTTGCTATCTGATGACGACTAAACCACCCAACCGATCTTGATGAAATTTGGCAAAGAGATAGTTTATATATTCAGGATGATCATAGGCTTGCTTTTATTTTAAAAATGTGTGAAAAGAAAGATAGAAAATTATTTTGACGATTAATGTCGATGAAATTGGGCAAAAAGATAGGTAATTCGCTTTTGCTACCTATATGGTTACTTATAGGTGAAAAGTCTGAATGGCTATATTGTTCTATAAAAATGTCCGTGATATGTCTATCTACAAAGCATAATTTTAGGTTTCGAAATACCGCAATTAAAAATAGAAGTGTTAAACCCCTTCAAATTCAGAGCATAATGTAAGAAAGAAAAATATGAATCATCATCAAATTAAATGTCCTTTTTATTTTGTTTTGTTTTGGGCATTTAACTGAGATAGACACTTCCGAAGTTATGTCACTGTTGGTCCACCATTGGTGTTCGGGGGGAGAAGGACAGCTCTGTGGGTGGAGAAGGAAGAAAGGGTCATGTAAAAATGATTAATCCAAAAAGACCGGTTTAATGCATAGATTTCAGACCCTTTCGGGTAAACGATGACACGATTCCACGGAACTTAAAGGTCATCTGCACATATGAGCGTATATACCCCTAACTAAGGGTCAACTGGTGAGCTAGGCTAATAATAATAAATTTATTGTCAAAAAACAGTACAAACTGCATATGACCACGTGGAGGACAACAAACTAATTGTACTCTCCGGAAGTGAACAAGGGACCATCCCATCAATTCCGATCAAGGGCCCTAAGGCAGAGGTGGATTCAAAAATTTCAGCAAAAGTTCCTAGATAAGATAAAAATGCACCAATATATAAAACATATAACTAACTTAGATTAATTAATTATGAGTCTGAGAATAGTAATATTCAATATTGGTGGTGAAGAAAGGGATTAAGCAATCTACAGACAATATGACGAATTTATACGACGTGAGATAATGTGTTTTACAGACAAGCCTCCTCTCCACTGAAATACAGAAAGAAACATGACAAAGCGTTTTTGACCACCTGCCCAAATCATGGTCATGAATGAGAAAAATGATTGTTGTAAGATGATTCTTATCATGGATTGCGTTTTGTCTTTGAAGTGATTGATATAAATAGCAGCGAGTGTGGTTTGTTTCCTTGCCATCTGAGTCATTTCTTTCTTTTAGCACAAGCCTTCTTTTGACACACAGTTTCTCGAGCAAAAGTGAAGAAGACGCATCACCATGGAGAAAAACAAAAATGACTCATCAATATCTAGAAATCAATTATTCTTTTTACTCTAAATCTAATTTAAAGATTTTAAACTTGTACTGGAAACACTCTAACAATTTCTTTTTTCAACTTCAGAAATTTTAATTCACAAAAGATAATGCATTCATACTTACATATAAATAGATTATGTCTTGTTGCCTATCAGTTATAACCACCTTGTCTGCAACTTCATTACAAGGCACCATATATTGTAATTTGTCTGTGCATCATTGATCCAGCAATTTTGTTCCCTCACTATTCTTTATCTCTCATCATTTCCTTTCTTAATTTTGTTTCGATTAGTTTTGTAACAAAATCTTTAAATATTTGATACATAGTCTTCAATTATTCACTCCTTGTTGTCACTGCCAGTTTGCCTCCTCTCTTAAGTTTGTCCATAAAAAGGGCTCAAACAGTAAATAAAAAAATATTGAACGTGAGATGAGTTTCAATAAATTGAAATTGAAATTGAAATTGAATATAAAAACCCTGTCATTTATTGATTTAAATTTTGTAAATCAAATATAATTCATAAATTATTCAAAGTAGAAAAAATAAAAGAGGCACGTTTGAGATATTACAGTTTTTCCAGCCAAAAAAATCACTGCGTGAAAATGTTATAAGTATATTCGAATTTTCAATGTGAAAAATGTATTAGGAAATCTTTTTAACGAGAAATTTACATCATATTCTGATGTCATATTAGGTGATGAAAAAATATTGAGAATTGTTTAGAAAAATATGATTAAGAGGAAAATGCTATGAAAAATAGCAGATCGCATTTTAAGAGCATGGAGGAATACTGACTTTTCCACAAAGAATCCAATGAAATTATTTTCAACGTAATTTGCAGGGCAGTACGTACAACCCTGGATTTTTTCACATGAATTGCTCATATCTGAGTTTTTATTAATGGTTTGATTTATTAATATGGTAAATCTGAGATAATGACTATGGAATCCACAGAAATTGTTCAATATATAGATTTCGACGTAAAAACTATATTTTTCATAAAACGTCCCCGTAATCTATGAAAATTTCAAAAAGCATTACGTTAATCGGTATGTAGTATATTTAGAAGTATAGCGCTCTAAGAATATTTAGCAATCATTGAAACTAACGTTTTGAGGTGTGAAAACAGCATCCACCGTTCATTGCGAATGCTAAGTTGTACTAACGAAGTTATGACATACCTGAAAATGCAGTTTGGCGATAAAGACGTGAAGGACGTTGAAGCCGTCTACAAGGTTAAACTACCTCAGCGTGGAAGCGTTTAACACTTTGACACAGAATTAGATCGCAAAACCAAGTTTCTCAAAACACGGGACTTCGCATGGGTACAATATTACGATTATGAATGACAAAGTCGTCACTCGTAGTTTCAACCAAACGGTTTATATTGTCCCAAAATGTTTTTGATGGTATTTGCCAGCATCTTGAGTGGTTCTACAAACATATTAAACTTTCTGATTGTAATAATAATATTATAATTGGGGCTTTGGGAGTGGTCACAAAAAATAAATAAAATCCGAGTGAAGATCTCAGGACAGGAAAGTGCATTACTCGTGGCAGCGCACGTCCTGCGCGAGGTACTTTAAAGGCCGAATTGAAAAACCTGATCCTGAGGAAGCTACCTGGACAAATGAAGCCGACGCTGACATTGACAGTCGTGAAGAAATGATCTAATAATAATAATCATCATTATATTCGATTGTCTACAATTAATATTCAGCGTTATATTGTATTATTTACTCTTATTAACACTTATGAGTGATTATATCTGTGAAAAGAGTTTCCACAAAGTTTTAATTATTGGAGAACGGAAAGCGGCCCGCAGAAAATTCTGGCAAGGGGTCCTCAGATTGATATGGGGGACCCAATGTTCTCATCTAAAATGTTCACAAAAAATTAAGTGAGAAAAAAATGGATATGAATTTTCGTAGCCAATAAAGACTATTCTTTTGTACTCCATTCTTAGTCATGATATACCACTCTTTATGACACTTCTTTGATTTATAGACGTAATAGGAAATGGTGAGTACAAACATTGATATGAGATGGATTATTCCGATGCATAGTTCTTTTTAAAAGTTTTTCTCTGCTATATTCTTGCCCACTGCACCCGCCGGGCGATGATAGCAGTCGCCATAAGTCATTGTGTAGGAACAAGCGTGTGATAGCTGGTATCTCTATTTCGAAGAAGCACGTTCCCCAGGTGCTTACCTTGAATAAACTTGTTCATAGAACGCTTTGTCCAGACAATATTCTTTATTGAGAATAATGATTTTACCGACACAAAAGCTGCTTCAGCCCCATCCTTCCCGGGTTTTTCTCCGGTTTCCCTTCGGGTAGTGGCGGATTTTCCATGGGAGGGAAAGTCATTAATACTTTGTAAATCTCGCATGACCCTTGGCGTAGTACCTAACGCACTCGCCTTCTGCCTCTGGGTTCAAACGCGGGTTCAAACCCGTTCCGAGTAGAATTCGGGGTGTTCGCGGCAGGTTTTCTCGGGGTTCTCCCGTTTCCCCTGCCTATCATTCCACCACAACATTCACTCACCATCATTCACCCCCATGTCGTTCATGAATCACCCAGGTGCGGCAGGAAGGACATCCGGTACCCTAGAAATTATGTGGTAAGTTACTTCGAACTTAGATGTTGAATTTCGAATAAAAGTGAGAAATTTATTACATCGACTCATATAAAGATGGATTCTCTGCTTATATCACCAAACATATTGTTTCTCATGGTTAATTTAATGTAATATTAGAATATCTATAAAACGTTCGGACCACATAATAATTTACGAAGGGATAATAATTAATCATGAGAGTAAACGGAAGCATTGGTGCACTATCCTACTTGTACCGCGTGAGTCACACCACATATCCTGCGACACATGTTACAATGTGTCATATCAGATACGAAACAGAATATCCTCGTTTGCTTAAGCTCTCCGCATCCCAATGAATGGCTCACATCTAAAGAGCCGCTATCAGTAATGTCGAGACCGACACTCTTCACAGAAACGTCTGTTCGAGCCATGAAATCTTAAATGCATCAGAGTAACCATTCCCTTTTCATTTGTATACTTCGATGTAGCCTTTGCACATGCACAACTCATTATTACAATCGTTCGAATGTAAAACTTTTATTTCGCAACATTTGGTTTTGGTTTTATTTGATTTGGTGCAATTAAAATACTTTCAAAGAATATGAACTTGTCTGACCGGGACAAACCGCGTCTTAGAAGATACAACTACCAACATTTCGGTCATCATGCTGTGGCCTTCTTCAGGGCAATGTCGAAGTAGTACAGATCTAAGTCGCCGTCGAACTCTGACAGTTGGTAGTTGTATCTACTAAGGCGCGGTTTGTCCCGGACAGACAAGTTCATACTGACTCCGGCCGCGGAAGCCTACGTTTATACTTTCAAAGAATGTTTACGAAGAAACAACCTGAAACGAAATAAATTATGTTGTAAAATGCGTAGCATTGTGGGTAATACGTATTAAATCGGAGAGTGAAATTTCTCTCGACTTTCCCTCCCAGCAATCGAAAAGAATTCCATTGCAACGACCATGAATAATCAATCAGCGAAAGGTATTTGCACTGCTTGAACTTACAATCTATTGCTGCGATTAACTCGTCAACCGTCGTGTTTACGAAAATGATAAAGAGATGAAACGTTTCTTAGAACATGGTGTGCCTTATAGTAGTGTTAACACATCTTTAAAAAATAATTTTGTATTATTCTGTTTGGTTAACAGTAGGATCCGAAAAATAGAAATGAAATTTTGATGAATTTTTAGTATTAGTAAGAATGCATGGGTTTTAAAGAAATTCTACACACGTAAAGAATTTAAAGATAAGAATGTTGCAGCAAGGAGTTCTAATACTTGGGGATTATTCTAAATCAAAGTTTAATTTTCGGACGATTTCAGATATTTATCGTTTAGAACTATAATAATTAAATTAAACCAATTTATTTCTTTTCTTTTCTTTTCTTTGAAATAAGGTCGTTTAATTCAATAATTCCTGATATATTGGAATTTAAATTCTGTTTATTTAAGTAAGTTCTGATGTTCCAGGCGAGATAAATCTTCCGTCAATGTATTTGCTTTATCCTCTCTCATCCCTTCGTATGTTTTCAAATGCTAAAAGAAGATTGAATTTACTTCCCTCAATGCGTTCCCCGAATAAAGCGCACTATTGACACCTTTCTTTCGACAAATCTACGCAAGAAATCTTTGAAGTTGTCGACGCCTTTCATAAGCCGCCTTCAATGAGTAAACTGTCGGCATATGGGAGATTGGACAGTCAACAAGCGTGAAGCGTTGGTTCCAGTGAGGAAGCTGTTAAAGCGGAAGTCTGATTGAGCATTTCCATGGAGGGGTTTTCTTCTGAACAAGCGAAAGGGCCTTTCACCAGCGTCAATATCCGGACCACTGCTCCTTCATATACGACGAATTAATTATACATAAAAGTATGGTTAATGTTTCTTCACGTAGGGTGAGTTTGAATGGACTAGTGTTTCTGTGTAGGGTGAGGGAGGTACATAATAATATGAACACACGAAATTTTTAGGTTTTATTTATCGCTTCTGAATTATGATCGAGCTCTTAACAGAAAGTTCTGTCAAATGTAGATAAACGTACTTTACAAGGAAAAAATTAAGAAAAATTTAGAAACTTAAAATGAGTAAATCTATGTGAGTTTATCGAAATATCGTACCTCAATATCATACTGAAATTATCATTTCGTAATATAATTATTTAATAAAATATGTAAAACTGGGTACGTAGGAACGTGTGAAACCGGTAATAAAATGCCCACAGCATTTTGTCCCGCCTGATTCACTTATCTCCTGTACGGGGATGTGTCTCAGGTCATCCGGGGTTTAGGTCTGGGTGGAAATGGTGTTCAGTTGTGGAAGGCGAACGGGTGGTGTAGTGGTTAACACCCTTGCGATCAAAGCAAGAGACCCGGGTTTGATTTCCGGCTTGTTGTCATTTTTACCTGACTGAAAGGTATCACATATCTTCTCCGCGTGTAGGGTACACGAAAGAAATATATGCTATCTTTTTTGTGTTTTATTAAACACAAATTTGTTGAAATTGAACACGTAGGTAACTTTTTTGTTCTTATCTAAGGAGTACGCTGAAATTTTATATCCGTCTCTGCCTTAGAGACCTTGATCGGAATTGATGGGATGGTCCCTTGCTTGCTTCCGGAAATGAAATTAGTTTATTGTCCTCCCCGTACTCATACGCAGTTTGTGACTACATTTTTGAGAGTAAATTTATTATTAGATGAAAGAAAAATTAAATATTTATGTGATAAAGTATTACAGTATATTGGTATATTACTTAAGTCGAATTATCTGATACCAATTGGCTGATACCTTTTTCCTCTAACGATTTCGTGTTTGTGAGTAAACGCTTCTGCGTAGGAATAGCAATAAGGTGGGTCAGGACCCAATACCAAGGTGGGGTGGGGGTAGGTATCTCCGTGCGAGGGTCTTCTTTTGCACGGCGCTTGTGCGGATTCATCACAGTCGATCCCATTAGGGGAACGTGCGTGACATGACGTCCTCGCCGCCGTGTCGCGACGCCCGCTCGCCGCCGCCGCCGCCGCCGCCGCCACCGCCACTACTGCTATCGCCGAGAGCGCTAGCGTCGCTCGCTTCAGTCGACGGCCGAGCTCCGCGACGAACGGGCGGTGGCGGCGACGACGACGACGGGGCCAGCAACGGCTGCAGCGGCCATCCACACGGCGAAGACAGGTGAGGGACGCTTCGCGAACTCGTGAGTGACACGCTTTCTAGTGCGGGATTGCCCGCTTCGTCTTTTTTTTTTATTGTATTGCGTGTGATAGTGTTCTCTTACTTTTTATTATTCCAGGAACTTGTGTTCAAAATCTATAAAAACAATGTATATTTTTCGTGTGTGTTTGTACTCGTTTACTTCAGGTCATTCTACGGACTTATGGTCAAAATCTACAAAACAATTCGTATTCTGTACCTTGCGTGTGATTGTACTCTCGTGTTTGTCATTCCATCAACTTTTTCTCAGAGTTTAAATGATTTATTGACTGTTGACAAAATTCTCATCTACTATAATTTTAACATTGAAATATTTCATACGACATTGTTAGTACACTAAGATTTTTTTAATGTTAATCTTATACTGTCAAAGTTTTGGGTGCATGACGATGACAGAAATCAGCAGACGAATTCATGTGCGTTAAAAAATTAAACTTGATTTATTTACGAGATCGTATAAAATATTACAATAAATATTTTATATTTTATAACGACTGTCAGTGAAGTGTGATATAACGGGAATAACTTATTAGTACATTTCAATACATGATATTAATAGATACGCAGAGGAGTACCTTATTCCAGAAAATGAAGTGACCAAAAATTTCTGCAGTATTATGTTAATAATGTACGTCTACAATTATACTCCAATGCAAACATTACTGGATACAAAATTTGTATTTAATTAACATTCACACGAAGTGTCGACTCCGTTTTGTGTCTTCGTGGTACATTATTATTCGTACTATGCTACTTACAGTAAACAAGTTAACGCATTGACTATGAATGGTCACATTGGCTATTCTGCAGAATTATGATGTAATGTTTATTAATGTTTAAAATTTAGCACAGATTTTTAATCACCTGTGCGATAAAGGTTTCTCTCAAGACAGCACGTTTGCGCACATTATGTTAATCAGCAAGGAGAGAACAAATTTTCGCATCGGAAAAATACCAAAATAAAAAATAAAAATTCTCTGCGTATGCTTATGAACAGCTAGCTCTAGTTGTCATCTTGTAGTTTTTGATAAAATTACTTTTGGTTGGACATCCTTGTATTAATTTTTGTTTCTTCTTTCATTCAGACAAAGAATTTACGAGTGTGAGGAATAGTGTTCTAACTTTCTAAGTTTGGATTGAGGTCTATAATATCAAACCCATTAAACACGAATGGCAGTAGGTATCAGTGGAGTTTCTAAACCATTCGCCAAGCTAAAATCGCATTCCAGTATCTTTAATGGGTTTTACTGGAACCATGATACGATATTAAATTGTTCTCTATATCCAAAGTTCAAATAAATGTGTCTGTTCGTCCCACATGTTGATTCGATTAAATTTCTTGTTGACCTGCAGTAAAAAATAAAACTATTTAATTTCAAAAATCCAAGTAATTAATATGGGTCATTTTCGGGAAAAAAAGTCAAATTCATTCATATATACCGGATATAAAGTACAGTAGTCCATCAAAGTAACGAAGTTAGATGTATACAACATAAAAATACACTGCACTGTCATGGAAATCGTAAAAACTAAGGAAATTACGTAAGTTAAAAACAGCTTTACGAAACCCAAATGATAAATAAACAAAAACAAACAAATACATGAGAGAGAACAATGTAGAGATTTTTAAATATTTTTTGTCCAACATTTTTTACGACTAGCGATTGCAAGTTAAGATTTTATTCAGTAGTTCATTGAAAAGTTTTAAACCAACTTATTTGTATGGGACAAAAGCAAGAAAAATGTCGTTGCAACTGAAAATAATTTTAGGGCAATTGAAATGACAGAAATTACAAAAAAATATAGTCCTCCGCGTTGTCCAGTATTTCTTTTTGTGTTGAATTATATTCTATAGTGGATAATGACAAGGAAATGTAAAATAAAAAGTTGCTATTAGTTAATCTTTACCTGTATCTAAAAAAATAATTTTAATATATACTATTTGATGTTACACAGATTTGAATAGATAATTTATAATATAGAAATAAGTTATAATTATTATATTACTTAAGTTCTTCATAAAGTGATTCCACAACAAAATATTGAATAACTGTACAATTTAAACTCCAGTAACTATCCTTTTATTCTATATTTCTGTCAATTTTCTCGAAAGTATTATTCTAACAATATTTAGAAATTCTCTTGTAAATTAATTTTTCCCTTCAAAGAAAGGTTAATTACTTTCAATATGTTACCGTTCTCCAAATCCCTGACAGCAACCCCTAAGTTTTTACCGATACCGGGAATTTATACCTAATAAAATTGTAGTATAATTTTCTCTTTTCTATTCCGGTTTTGTTTCACAACGTTGTCTTGTGATTATATAAACGTAGGAAACTTTTGCCTCAAAAATAATATTTTACTGCTACTCTTCAACAGTTTTCGGTGTCTTCGCTATCATATCTAATGTACATCGTGAACATTATTGATAATTTTAGTAACTGCCATAACATTAGTCATTAGTAAGTTAATATTAGTCATTGAGATCATTAAAATATCAAAATACATTTTCGACTAACTGATTATAATAACTGATTTCAATCAGATAAATATCATATCACGTTTTATATTTTTGTAAAAGAATATTTCTTGAATATATTTTGTAATCATTCTTTATTCTGAAAAAGAATTGTAATCAGTGTAATTACATTAAATTAACAATGTTACATTTACCTCTTACAAAAAATCCAATGAAGTTTTCTTAGAAGACACGGGTCATATTGTTACGCTAATTTGAATTAGACCAAAGTTTGAAGTTTTTCACGGTAACGCCACTTAGCGAATGTTAATGCAAGGTACGTAATAGTTACCTATTCACTTTTATAGAATAATGTTTATTTTAAAACATTAACCTACAGCGCTGTAATAAGAAGGAATACCTCATTCAGTTCACCTAAGCATAGATAGTAGTCAGTAATATAAAGAAGTGATAGTGGTTTCTCATACTGAATGAGGAGAAACCACAGCACTAAGTGAATTGCTTCTTGTCCATATACCACAAGTGAATTCCATTTCGATTTCACCTTTTAGAGACGTACCTTCATTACACGGAAATTCTTCGCAATGCAAACCTCGGTGCTCCATGAACAGCCATGTTTGACTTGAAATGCATTACGCTTACAGAATATCAACAATATAGTTGTTTACACCGAAGAGAAAAAATTATTGCGAAGAATGAATTATCAAACATTTTTGTAGTGTACTCAATAAAATATTAAAATTTTTTGAAATATTTTGAAGAATAATTATTCTACAAAATTTTTGAATTAATTTTCCTCTTACGAAACCATCGAAAACACCTCTCCGTTCAATGGATGAAAATCGAGAAGATATCGTTTCAAAATCTCCAAAGTTGTTAAACTCTTGACTATGTCTTACAGCTATTGTTGTTAAATATACCATACGATCTTTACATGAGTCAATATTTATTGAGGTAGTTTTTCAGATCACAACACATCAACACATTTTGGAACCTTCTGTCCGATCAAACAAATATTGTTATTATTATTATTATAAACATAACAACGACACAACAGCAATTTAAATATAATTTCCATATTCAATCCTTAAGCTGTGTAAATAACTTCAATTTACATTAATTGGTTAAGTGGTTACATTTGGTAAACCTGACAACGGTCGAAACAAGATTGATCTGAAAGATTTTCACAATAAATCTTGTGTGTATTACAGCTTTGAAGATACAAAAAGCTGTTCGATGGCAGTTCAAATTTGCATTAGATTCATGATCTATTTGAAGACTCATCGTATCTCTAATGACATTTTGCATTTGTCACGAGGCAATCACTTACCGTGACGTATATTGTACATAGGTTTAGATCCTCTATGGTTGAAATGAAATCTATTTTTAAATTATTGGCGTCACATACCATTTCTTTCACGTTTCCGCCATGAATTATTTAAAAATGGAAGAGAAGTTGAAAACATCTATTAGTGTTCTTTTAGAACGCAATTGATTGTGTAATAATAATAATAATAATAATAATAATAATAATTCTACTTTTAGTGTACTTTTTTGCTACATAAATACTTTTGAAATTCATTTAAATATATTAGTTCATAGTTATGGACATTTTCCTAATAGGTACTTACAAGAGAGTGGTTTGGACACTCTGTGAACAACCTCTATAAATCCTCCCAACCTCTCCCCTGTAAAGTGCTGGCTTTCTAAGAGTGGGTAGTGAGTATGAGATGCATGCTTGTGTGATGCCAATTTAATTTCGCTTATTGATGTTTACTTGCTGCCCGAAAATGTTTGAGTATTTTGTGAAGTTCATCGTGTGATAACGTGAATCACTTTGAATTCTGAGAGAAATTTCTCTACACTCTCATCGTGTCAGATCCAAGATTTTTTTTTAGTTGTGGGGAATCTCCAAGGGATTGGGGGATATGGAAAGTTTCGTAAAGTTTGGTGTACAATTATACAACATTTGAAGCAAGTTATGTTTCCTACCCACTGCAACAACTAAGAAAACGCAAGAAAATGTAATTTAAAAAAATACGAGCAAAATTCAAGTTTCATTTGCGATGGGGTTGAACCCGGAAGATCCAATCTAAATCCATCCCTGCTCGTACCTATCTATCTAGCCTTTTAAAGGGTTTTCTAACAAACGTTTCTATTAACGTCCATTATATACTCAAAATAAATAAATAAATATCAATCAGGGAACCCGCCATATAGTGAAATAAGTAAACTTTATATTAAACGCATTTCTAAGTTCAGTGAGCCATACGTGATGTCACCTGGATAGCAGTTTATGAACTTACAATTTCAATTCACATAGTATCTTTTAAAAAATATATAAAATAAATAGTACTTAGTTAAAATGTGAGATGACGATTCTCTAACTACCCAGAAGCTAATAATTGCATCTTCTGTAGAAATTGGTTAAGAATGAGAAACGGAAGGGGAATATGTCCAGAAAATAACTGTTTAGAAATACAATACGCAGATGAGTTGAATTAAGTGCCCGTATACGTATTTAACACATGACATATTTTTGACACATGCTCGCTCTTTTCAGTGCTAGTGATAAGTGTACTTACACAATGAGCCTAGTTTAATAAGGAAATTCCGCCGAAAGTTATGCTCGTGTTTTGTGTTCTTTTTTTTTTGTGTGTGTGTGTACATATGTATGTATTTCGCAACACATCCAGTATAACCGGAATAATGAACTCTCTGTGTCTCTGAGTTGAAGACCGTTCTGGAGACGGAGAACATTTTTTCTTTTTCATTCACTCTTTTGCAGCACTCGCGCTGCCATTTAAGAGAAAGCTTTCGGAACAGGGTTTCCATTGTTGGAGGATATCTGATATATGCTGAAGACAAAATTGACAAAGGTGGGTTACGACTTGTCTAGCGAATTTTAATGTTCAGTTCCCTGTTTTGAAAAAATTTTGATATTGGTGCTAGTAAATTATGTCCTCTTAATTCATCATACAAATATTTAAGAACAGTTTACAATAGTATTGTAAATAATAGTGATGTGCGGACTCCAAAATTTTTCATATATTATTTCGATCACGATTCCTCGATTACTATTTTACCTCGATTCCCGATTCCATACTCTATTGTGTTTCTTTAAAACATGTTTTTGTATTCTATCCCTACAGTTAATATCCAAAGAAAATTTACATTATTGTTTCAACAGCACAATTATGTAGTCTCAGTAACATTTTGCTTTAGTTATTAATGTTTACAACTGTCACCTCAAATTCATTGTTTGTATTGTACTATAAACAATTCTTTTCATTCATTGAGTTTACATCCAAAATTTAAAAAAAAAGTATCCTTAGGGTTATCACGTCATTGCTTTCCTTTTTCACACTTATTCTACATCTGTTATGGCCTTCGTTTATCTGGTCGCTCTTTTACCTTTATTGTTCATTCGGTTTCAGCAGTACGATAAAGAACACACAGGTTTAACTGTACCATGAACGAGTGTATTTCCGTGAACACGAGCAGCTATTAAAATATTGCTCCAATCACACAAAATGTCAATTGTATAAGAATAAGGAATCCAGTGTAATACGAATATTAATTATTTTTGTGTAATTGGATCACAGTCGACAGTCATAAATAGAAAATTATCGAGTCGCTGTTTTCCAATACTGTAGTAACGAGAGGTATCTAGAATTGAAATCCACACATCCATAATACAGAGTCAAAATAAAATCTTATTTTCTCTTTTATATTCTGCAATTGATGATATCTGTAGAATTTGATGTTCCCAACACGGGAACTATCTTCTCTTATCCCATCCCATCCTGGCCCAAACCCATCCAAACCCATCCTGGCCCGGGTTTTTCTCCGGTTTTCCTTCGGGTAGAGGCGGATTTATCATACAGGTTCTCTAGGCTTTGTCTAGGGGCGGGTCTATTGTAACAATAAATCGTGAATTTAGTGTTATTTCAATTTTTAAGCACTATACTCAGAATAATCTATAGTTCGATAATAACTTACATGTAATTTTTTGCTTAAAATTACAAACATATTGACATTCTATTAGTATTATAACTCGCAGCTAACTTTTTATCTTATCTAGGAATTTTTGCTGAATTTTTTGAATCCGCCTCTGCCTTAGGGCCCTTGATCGGAATTGATGGGATGGTCCCTTGCTTGCCTCCGGAGAGTAAATTAGTTTTTTTTTCCTCCACGTGGTCATACGCAGTTTGTACTGTTTTTTGACAATAAATTTATTTATTTATTTATCGGAGCCCTGCAAGTGGTGGTCTTAGATGGGAAAGTAGTACTTCGATCATTAAATACGGCCACATTAGCAGAAATATATCACATATATGGAGATATATTCATATAATTGGGTCTATAAGGATGTTGATGCGACAATCAATTTTGAACGATTTAGTTGTCAGCTTCAGTGAATCTGTCAAAAAAGGGCAATGGGGGATTTGTCAACAAAGTTCAAACCCCACTATGTAATTATGCGAGCTAGGTGATTTAATGTTGACTATGTAATATTAGAATTAATAATAAAATCATATTCAATATTCTTAATATCAGCCATATTTTTATTATTTAACTATATTAAAGGGGAGTGCTGATAACACGTTTTGTATCCCGAGTGGCACGTGCTACATCTACGAGAGTTCTTACTGTACCTAGATTCTTCTGGAACACAATAAATATAAATAATATTGGAATGCGTAATTGCAAAGAATGATATCGAATGGTTCCACGTAGTCAACTTCCTTAAAAGATAACGTCAGATGATTTCATCACTTCCTCTTACAAATTCCATAGTATCCGCTTCGAAGCGAGACTCGCCATGACAAGAGATAAGAATACTGTGATCTCTCTGAGTCATTTGGGAAATGCCATAGTGAAGTGATGTTTCAAACACGGGGCAATTGGAGCGAACTATGAATAGCATAGAACTTATGTCATCTGTGGAAGAAAAGTAACTAATACTCTCCCGGAAGAAAGCAAGGTACCACTCCAATTCCGATAATAGAGTCCAAAGAAAAAACTGGAAAAAAAGGAAAAAACTGCCCGGGATACGGCTACAGAAGATGTACCCTTCAGATCCTCCCCATTTCAGTCGCCAGGATGCCAAACAGCTAGGATAAAAATTGTAGACATAGATAACACAGGCACACAAAAATTAAATATTTGTCTGTTCCAAAGACTACTTCTACGTATACTTATGTATTTTGACGCGTTGAATCAGAATTCAGAATTGCTCTCTCCCCCTCCCCCAGTTTTTAAATACTTATTTTCCGTATTTAAGGGTTGATTTAGCCATTTAAAAAAATAGAGGGTGATGGAGCAATTCTGGACACGGATTCAGATTCAAAATTCACAAGGATACGAAGGTTAAGTCTGAATACTCCAATTTAAAAAAAAGTTTGTGTGCCTGTGTAACGAAGACTTTCAGTGATGTCATACCAGGAATTACGATTTTAGTTTAAATACCGCAGTTTCCTTTGTAATCTTATGAAAAGCTGAAATCCCACATGTGTTCATCCACTGATAACCAACGCATCCGCGACGGGTGTCACATGTCTAGAGGACCGACGTAGGCAGGACACAGCAGTGGATGAGGAAAGACTTCGTATTATGGTTTCTTATATCAACACGCCAGGCACGGCGTAGGATCCATGTGGCGAAGCAAGTTTTTGGTGTTGGGAGTGATAATCGCTCAGAACATATGAGGCTCCTTCTGGTGAAGAATGGCTGGGACTTATTGAATCAATTTATTTTCTAATATCTTGCGGGGTCTGTTGTTCTCTGTTACGGAGCAGTAGATAAAGGGTTGCAAACACTTCCCCCCAAAAAGATTAAGGGATTTTGAGCTGAAACTTCTTCAGTCATGTTTTCACGAACATGAGTAAAAGGATTTACATTTGCGATGATCAAAAATTAAACTATTATTACAAAGATACAGCAATAATCACAATAATACAAATATTACATCCTCCATCTTGTTTGTTCGTTTACAAATATAGCCCTGACGAAGGTACAAAATAGGAATCGAAACGTTGTTGGGTAAATATTGAGTTTTTTTATTAACCTAAATGCGAAACTGTATCCCATTCCGATACTGTAATTATACTCTTGTACCAGGGAGACCTACTGTAGTCGTTCAGTCTCGAACTATCATTATAATGATCACATATGAATCAGTTATAGTACACAATGTATAAGGTAAAACTACTTTGAACACACACATGCAAGTACATTCATTCATTTTTACATTATCCATTTTGTTAACAAATGGCCTCGTTTACTATAACTGAATGAGTACAGATTCTTCTATTTCTATAGCTAATATTCATATGTTGCATGTAGTGCACTGTATTGTCTCCAAAATCAGATCCCATCTTTCGCTCAAAACTAATCTTATTAATATTATTATTATTATTAAATTTATTATTATTGGTCATAATGTATGGCTATTATGTCGATCGCTGTTACACTGTTAATTGCCAATAGGTGTGGACAAAAGGGAATAAGTCTTCAAAAGATTTGTAACATCTACTTGTATACAAGAATTAAGAGTGCGTTTTGACAATAAATTTATTTATTTATTTATTTATTTATTTTATTTAATACAAATACAATTGATAAACAGTAGAGAACTCGTTTGAACAATTGAGGAAGTGATGTTTTCCGTACCAAAATTGATCATATAATTTTCTGGAGAACAAGTTCTTGGTACACCTCACGACCATTGCTCATGCGAGTAATGTATGTAAAACGGATTTAAAATACATGGGACACACTGGGTTAAATGTGTATCACTTCCGATATATAGTGCTCCCTACGAAAGAATAGCAATAAAAAAGGAGCTAAAGACCGTGTGAAAGTTGAGGAGCCGATGTCAGTATTGTGAGATTGTCGATTCATCCCCTCACTGTAGCGATTTACTTGTGTCAGCAGAGTCTTACTGAGTTTACGTTCGGATGCTGCAACCTACATCAGCCGATTCCTTGAACCGGCAGTAATTGATACGGCAACTGAGATGAACAAAGTGCTTAATCTCTAACCTTTGGTTGAAAGAACGGTGCCTGAAGTTAGTTTTTTTTACGGGTTACAAAAACCTTTGTTTGGGTGCCGTGGCGTACCGACTGAAATAGGTGGAGATACGCTAGACCAACCTCCGCAGCATATATACGACAACACCGCTCACATGCTCCATCTCGTTTAAATTTTTTCCCCGCGATGACTATAGTTTTCTCTGAGACCGTAAACAAAAGTATCACATTAAGAGACTCACCAGATGGCGACAGCTGGAAAAGTCTTGGGACAAAATTCTACACGCGACGAGGGATCGAGTTTCGAAGTTAACCCAGGCGCTTGTTACGAAAACGCGATTCAACTTGTCTCCAATAATTAGCTGGTCAATCACTTTGTTACACTTGGCTTAGATAAAGCAATAGGCGGATTGGGTAAGACGCGCACTTACGCCAACCGAGCACCAAACTCCCTGATTACGAAACGAGAGAGTGTACGGCTGTGAACTACTATGATGAAATTTAAAGAACATGTGTGTTTGGGGAAGAAAAGGTGTTATAAAATGTTCGCATTTCCGATCAGGATAATTTCAGTACGTTTTTAGTATTAGATATACGAATTTTCAGGATTCCAAATATAGATAACTTGGTAGATTGCAATGCGTAAATGTAAAAAAAACTAGGCCTCATTTAGCAAAAGGGAGGAAAAAGGTTCCGCATCTCCTGTTTACTGTGTTTTCTATTGAGTAAACACGAGAAGACCAATCGATAAAACCTTAAATTGTCTTTTTAAACTCTTGTTACGGAAAAATTACAAGTGAATAGTACGAACCCTGTTTATAATGCAAAGTTACCAAACCTCTGAAAGTAGTATGTATGTAATTTGAATAAGAAAGTGGCTTTATTTATGCCGGCAACTCAAAATGCACACCGTGTTTATATAAATGGATTTCCACCTTATAAGACGTAACTAGGAGATAACTTTGAGTTTTTAACTATGAACGTTTTTATAACAATAAATTCCACAATTTTGAAACCGTAAAAAAATAATTTCAACTTCTCAACATATTAATTTTAACAATATTACGCTATGAACCCATTTCTGCTATTCTCACAAAGGAGAGTAAACTTCTGATACATTTGTGATTTAAAAATTTGTTTAATTCTTTTTATTCATCCTAATTTCAGAACATTTTAATGAATTAATTCTATTGAGGTAAGTACCGCCTTAAACGACCGATAAGGTTAGTTTTAAAATCTAAAAACGTATCAGCTTCTATATTTGCATAGATTAATACAAATTTCAGACTTTTAAAAATGTTGAATACTCTTTCGACGGGACTAACTCAAGTGCGCTAGCAACTTTCGTTTTGGAAAGCGAATGTGTGTGTGTGTAAGTAGGAAGCAGAAGCGCAGAGGTCGTGTCCCTATGACGTGATGCCGAATCAAAGGACCTGCATGTCACCGCGATGTTTTACTGAAGTGTGCAAGTGTTTCGTAAGCGTAATTTACGAGATTTTTCAGCTGCGTAATCCACGATTAAAGCGGAGATTCTCTGCCGCGAAGAATTTCCAGTGCAGTTGACTACCGCGTCTTGCACGATCATCATTGAATTATGAAGTGTGTTCGCGTTTATCTTGGGTCACCAACCTTCAACCCTTATTAACCTTTTTCTCTGCTTTCCAAAGACTATGATAAACTATTGCTTGTTTCGAAAGGTGGAATTTCCGCCAGTGCTGATTAATTCTGAATTCTTTTCAATCCCGGTCCAGGTTTTTCTTCGGGTAGAGGCGGATTTTTTATACAGGCGCTCTAGGCTCTTGTATAGGGGCAGCGTCTATTGAAATAATTAATACAAAATTTTGTGTTATTTTAATTGTTACAATTGATAAACAATATTTTCAGAATAATCTATAGTTTGATGACAATGCGTACTTCTGAGATAGAATTTTTGTGTTTTATTAAATACAAATTTGTTAGTAATTTACTAATGTTATACCATGAATCGAACTATTTATATTCTTATCTTAGGTGTGTGCTCAAATGTCAAATCCGCCTCTGCCTTAGGACCTTTGATCGGAATTCTTGGGATTGTCCCTTGCTTTCTTCCGGAGAGTAAAATAGTTTATTATCCTCTAAATAATAAAAAAACAGAACATAAGCAGTTTGTTCTGTTTTTTTATTATTTATTTATTTCTGATTCATGTAAATCTTGTGTATAAAAATGAATTAATGTTATCATGGACTCTTTGAAGCACAAAATGACGCGAAACACACTAAACATTTCCCTTGTGGACAATTGCGCAGTAAAAGCCTTGACTACACTGTGCAGAAGCCTTGTTCTAACATCAAGCTTAGCTGGAAATAAATAAATTGATTAATATACTTGAAAATATTTATAGTCAAATTACGATTTTTCTCTAACCACGTGGAGGACAATAAACTAATTTACTGTTAGTGCTTTACAATAATTTAATAAACACAGTACGTTACCGATCACGTTGTCATCTTACGTTACATTTTCTCTGATTAATGTTACATTGGTTCGAGTACATCGTTTGACATTTCTTGGTAAGAGTGCACGGTGATAAGTCAATCCTATCCGACATAGTTTAGAAACCAATCTGCTTCATCCAAATGTCGACGGTTTCTTATGTCTCAGAGAAGCGTTCCGTGGACCAATCGAAGCGAAATACCGAGGCGAAGGGAGGATTGAGTTACTCTTTGACGCAACGGAGCTCTTCACTGTTTCTTCATCGTCAGAGAAAGCAAAGGCTGGGGACGCGAAGGGTCGTTACAGGCACGACATTCGAAAGAGAGAGAGAGAGAGAGAAAGAAAGAACAGGGTCAAATTATTTTCAAGATTTCCAATCTTGGAAATTTATTCGGAAAACGTATATTTTGCTGAACAAATGTTCATGAGCGTGCCATACGCTAGTCAATAAGCGTTTATAAATATTTATAGAACTTTTAATAATATATATTCTATATATAAGTAATATTTAAATTTTAATATAAATATTTAAATAATTTTCAAATTTAAAATAAAATTAATTGAAACTGTATTTGAAAAATGGTCTCTTAGTTTGACTCGAGTTTTCAAGTTTTGTATATAGTTTTCTAAATTGTCCGGAAAGACTAGATAAATTTAGTAACTTTTCTTTTCTATAATCAATTTGCGACAATTGCGTTAGTTTTTCATGTTAATTCCATTAGAAATTACACGAGAGTATATTGAAAGTTGTTCCTCCACAAACTTTGTTCTACTAAGTTCTACTATAACCCGTGCAACTTCCATATAGTTTTGTTGAAATATTTGCCCCTCTATGTTCTAACTCTTTTTGATGAATTGAGAGATATTTGTGTATTCTTCATTTTAAGAAAATCATTTCATTTCAAAACAAGTCTTTTCGCTTGTATTACTGTAAGTTTAGCTAGACAAACACTATTCTTTCTTAGTTTATACGTATTTGGAGGAGCTGTTTTGCTTTCGTGTTAGTCATTGGGTAAATAACAATAAAATAAACTTTATTGTCAAAAAAGCAGTTGCAAACTGCGTACGACCTCTTGGGAAATAACAAAATAAGTCACTCTCCGGAAACAAACAAGGGACCATCCCAATCAAGGGACCAAGGGCAGTTGTGGATGTAATACTTATTAATAATTTAATACTTAATAAAAAATTTTTTAATCAAATGCATATTGTTATCAATTTATTATTTGCAAAATGAATCTTAGATATAATGAGCAGTCAAATTCGAGATTAATAATAACAAAAGTATTAAACAATATTTGTGTCTATGTATAAAACCGTACCAAGGTTGCGTATTGTTAGAAATAAACTATTATAAATTAAAAACCATCAAAAACAATAAGGATTTTTAAAACAAATTTAATCAGTATAAGATTACCTTTTGTTGATGAAGAGGGTGTGGGTCTGAATCAATGGAACCTGTTATATGTTAGAATAGCTATGTTACAGCTAGTCGTCAGTTACAGCCCAAGAACGTAGTTAGGTAGATAGGTATTAGCAAATATTTTAGTACGAAATGATATTTTATTACTAAATGAGTATACACATTTCTAATATTTTGGTGTGGGGTTTAGTGCGGGATCGACTTTCCTTGTCATCTACTTGAGAAACTAAAAATAAACCTAAAATGCAATTTGTACGGAGTCTCGTTTAATTTATGAAAACTGTTATTTAAATTAAAATAACAGCTATTAATCTTATACTAAATGAAAATGGAATGAAAATAACAGTTATAATTCTGTCTGAGATAAATGAGGGAGAGGAGGAATGTCTTTACTCTGACCAACCCCGTCCAGGATTAATAAATAAAATAACAGTAGGTTAATTCTACAGCTCATTTCAAAACACATAATTTCCTTAACATGAAAATATAATCAGTCAAGGATTAATTTTTAACGAGTCTCTATGGTTAGTGTTAACCTCAATAATTTCATTTTCCTTCTCATGAAAGCGGATGAATTCCAATCTTTGTTGTAGAATAAGTGACACAAATTAAAATATTTTTGAAACGCACGTAAAACTTGACATCCGGTTTCATTTTAATTCAGGAATTTCGCCTGTACGTTCTTGAATCTAGAAGACGGTATTCATGAACCTGGATATACTAGTTGTCACTTCGGAAATAATATAATAGACTAGCCGTTACTGTGAATTGATATATTTTCCCCTAAACATGTTAAATGTAAATACGATCCTCCCAATTCTCATCTTATATTTGAAAATGTAATTTTTTTTAAATGATTAGACGGAAGAGCATACCTAAAGGTCTGAGTCACGCCAGAATAAAGAAAACTTTATTATTGTTAATATTATTATTTTTATTATTATTATTTCACAGTGTATTATAACACTTGTCATAGTTCATGACAAGAGTAAATAAGAATAAAATAAACTTTATTGTCTGGATTGTTTAGCTCATTTCCCCGACGTTGTCCCGCGCTCTTCAAATGTTCTAAATTCATGATAGTTCCCTTATTTATCTACTTTCGTAATATTACATTTTAGCTTTTGCCTAATTCAATAATAAAATACCATGAAAAAAAACATTCTTTGTGTTCACACAGTTTTCGGTATTGTATGCTAATATGTACATAATTACAAATTATTGTAAAATCCAACCAGAAGGAGCATGCACATTACACAAAGCTCGTAGATAAGACCTCTCAATTTTTTTGTTTTCATTTCACTTTAGGTTATGCACTTGAAAGCAACGTTCCTCACAGCCTCCACATAATTTCGCTTATACGTTCAGTGGATTGTCTGCCCCACGTAACCCAATTGAGCCCTGGCGGACAAATGAGTAAGTTTCATAGGCAACATTTATGCGAGTGAAGATTCACACTCCTGATTAGCAGCGAATTTTATTTATCTTTCTGCTCTTGTAATTCACCAATATTAACAAGATTTTGCACAAACTTGCAATAACCCTTAAGAAATGTTCTTTGAAATTCAAATAACTTTATGGATTACTTTCTCCGATTTCCCTGCTACAGACATTCCAAATAATTCACTTTTATTATTATAGATGAATATTGCTCATAATAGAGTACTAATTCTGTGTATTGTGTACTCACGTATTTCGACAAACATGAAATAGCGACTTGTTGCGAGTGGATAGAACTAACGTTGTGGAAAGAATCTAAGAATACAATATTGACTAGTGACTGAGCGTCCTTGCAAAGTCGTATTAGTTACGCTCCAAGGAAACCTGTCACTGTGTTGGGGAAACAGGTCATTTTCAAGGTCTGGTTAACTGCTGTCCATATCGTTTGCAAAACGCAAAGATAATGCTTAACTTGAGGTGGGTGCAATGGCTGACCCGAGGGGTGGGGGGCATAAGGGGCACGTAAAAAAGAGATATAAATAGTAAGAATAAAAGGAAGTTTTTTTTACTTCGAAAATAATCAGTATTACCATTGAAAGCAACAAGACAAGCATAATAATAATAATAGTGCCTTTATTTTGGGGAGACTCAGACTTTAAGGTCTGCTCTTCCGTCGAACCATTTTAGAACTTTTACATTTTAAATACAAGATGAAAATTGGGAGGGTCGTATAGGCTGCAATATTTCACTGCTTCTAGCATAATCGCACTCTACTGAGATTCCAAGCCACTTGTCTAATAGAAAATTGCCTAGTTAAATAAGAAACGTAATCGTGAAGTGGAAGGTCCCACACACCCTGTTATTTCTTTTAATAGGTTCCTTCCAAAATCAAATCCTGGATCCCCCCCCCTGAGTGAGTGGTCAAAAATTCATGAACCTTAAACATTTCAGAAGTTATCATCCTTTTCAGAAGTTGAAGGGAACAAATAACACATTATTTGTCGTGCCTTTATAATGTCTTCGATTTCATTTATTCTATTTATGACATACGCATCTTCCCCTTGCGACGTACTAATTTTCAAAAGATTTTTTAGAATATTTTTGAATCGTGGTTGAAGTAACGTTGTGTACTTTGGAGAACCACAATTGGATTCACATTGGTTCAAATGTAAATAATTACCTCGGTTTTCGTTGATTCCGGATTTCCACGATAGATTTTGGAGGGATAATTGACGAAAATTTAAATATTACTGAATCTGAACTACTTCTTTTCATGATATGAAGTGCGCATTGCTCTATGAAAAAAGTATATTCTGGAAGTAAATGTAAATTCGTGAGTTTTATAAGGAAGTTTACGTCCAATGTTCTTGCTCAGCAAAAAAAAAAAAGATTGAATGGATAATCTATTCTGCGTGAATAAATTCAAAGTCGTGAAATGGAATATTTTAGTATGGTGATTAAAGGTGTTCTGTAATATTAAGTAATGTCTACTGACTTTCACTAAATCATTTTGAAGTACGTACTGATAAAAACGTTTCTTTCAAGGATTTTAATCTATTAGGTAAATTATAATATTTATTTTATCAGAACTCTTACTGCTGGGTCAATGTGAAGAAGAAAAAATCTCATTGTAAATAGGTCAAACTTGATAGGGATACTTCAATGTACCTTTAACTTGGATGAATATTGAGGACACTGCTGCTCGGGGCGATTTCTCTAACCAGTCGAGGCTGCACGTCGTTGATCTTACCCAACAGGTAATTCAGTAGTCAGAGACTTCCAGGGTCAGAAACACTTTAATGAATGCGTCTCTATACATTTGTACTAAATGGACTCCAATTACACTTCGTATAAAATTATCTTTGATCGTAACGTAATAAACTATAGACAAGATTAATTTAATAGTATATGAAATGGATTTTGTAATGACTGAAGAACTTCTGAAACACATAAACATATATACATTTCATTAACTTTTGAAGTAATGAAAATGGTGTGCTCTACTTCGTTGTGGTGTTATTTTTCATATAAGCTTGCTGTTTACGAGAACCTATGTTAACGCAGTGTTATTATGTGACTATTTTAACGTTTTGTAGTATTTCAGTTTATAAGAAAGGTTATAGCGTTAAGTTTACATCTTATCTGTATATACAAATTCAATGTATATAGTTTCTCTGTTGGTACAAATAATAAACATAAATTTCTTTAAAAGTACGAAATACCTTGAAAATCAATTTTTAAATTTTTGTCGCAAAATTTTAATTCTAATGATATTATAAGAATCGAGTTGACTAAAATTCTAGAGAGAAGTATTTCTTGGAAAGTCTTGATGTCTTGATCAAATGTTTATAAATGTAGAGGTTAAAATAGCGAGCAGCACGAAACGAAACTTATTATATATAATTAAATTATTTTTGAGAATATGTTAAGATTACAAGAAAATAATTTGTGCTCCAATCATTTTGAAACAGAATATTGCATTTTTCATTTTATCATGAAACAAACAAAAATCGAAAAATATACGGTAATACATTTTTGTGGTTATCTTTCGTCCCATACAGTTACCAAAAATACACCACTGACTCAGGTTTAAAGTATTTTTATTCCGTAACGTAAATTACGTTTTGTGACTAAACTACTCTTAGCATTCCAAAGGAACTCACACTCTACGAGGTCTTGTTTTCAGAAATGATCTTATTTTTCGAACTTCAGACAGTAAGGAAACTATGAATCACTAAAATCCTTTCAAGTGTTAATACTGCAAAGCACAAAACATTGTGTTGTGCAGCCAGCCATAGAGTTAACATTGAGATTTGCAATCGTCTCAAAGATAATACTTTTCAAGGAAAACCTAGAGCCTCCATTGTATACGTCAGTTAATCCATGACTATAAATCCAAGACTCCTTAAGATACTATGAGAAGAAATAAAAATGATCATTTCATCATTATATTTTTATGAACTAACGGAATGGACCGTGAGCTACGCGGAGAAATAAATTGGTTAATCAGAAATATTAAATATATGAACTTTCTTGTCGAAAAAGCTGTTGCAAACTGGGTAAGACCAGGTGCAGGGCAATAAGCTAAATTACTGGTCATCTGAGGTTCATCGGAAACTATAGATACAACGTCGTTGTAAGCTGTAATTGTCACCTAATTTTGAAAACAGTGTGTGCGAAATTCCATGTAGAAGTTCTAAAATTTTGTATTAAGGGATAAAAATCAGAGAACGAGGGTGGTTTAGTGGTACCTCGTGTAGATAGTTATCTTCCTCTAGGTTTAAAAGTCAAATGTGCAAAATTTCATGTTCTAAAAAAGCCTGTAGAAATGTTTAAAAGACAGACACACCAACACACTTTACTTTATGTACATAATATTATTGGGCCAAACTTAAGAATATGGTCCCACAAGGGTTCAAAAAAATAATTTATGTCATAATACTACAAATATTATTGCGGTTCCGAAAATATAAGCCGTATTATTCGCTTTTCATATTTACGGTAGTTATAAAGAAATATTGTTCCGCACTATTTTCTTCTCTCCACCGCCGTTTATGTTAGTATGTTAGGGTATGATAATTATAATAAGTATGAACAATTATAAACAATTGTTCGGTCACAGTCGGCGATGTTAGGTTTGTTAGACCCGGCGATTCCGTTTTAAGAAAATCTGTTGTAAGTGTGAAGATGGAGGCGATGGTGGAGGTAGCAGCACTCGCGAAAGGATATACGAGGAATGAGGTTAGGATAGGACGATAATGTTAAATTTGCCATCGAAAAAGGGAATTTTTTTTTCACATAAAATGATTCAATTTGTAATTTCCGAGAACAAAGTCTCTTCCAGAATCATGGCAAAAAAAGCCGTTTTTCGATATCTCATCTGGATATTTTTCTACGGCGTTGGAGTATATAGTTAAGTTGGTCCTATTATTGTTGTAAATTTATATTCACCTCGTTAGCATGACTTACATCTCCCTCAGTAAATTCGCATAAATCACTTCATTTTTATTTTGTGAACGAAAGATATTTGCGAGGGATCCATAGTGCGTAGTCTGTGACCCGTTGTTCTGTTAATCATGTTACGTCGAATGAAAATGGGAGACGCGACCGGGGTTCGAACCCGGGACCACAAGTTGAATGATTAATCTGTTACCTGGCGGTGAGGTTCACCGCAATCTAAGAGATTTCTACCGTTGTTCTGTGTACTTCTCCCGGGAAATAGTGTATAATCAACGAAAACCTTATGAGTAGCCATCTGGATGATTAACCATTTGGAAAAGTACTGTATTTTACTCGGAACAGAGCTCGATCTCACCATCTCCCATATCAGAAGCTACGAGATTACCTACCCGACCATCACTGTCGATTATTTCAATTTAAATACACGATAGCAAAATTAATTATAAAATTTAAATTGATTTATTTCGAGTTATGTGAGCATTATATCATTAATGATATTTAAAGTATTGAGTCTTAAGAATTTAGATAAACGCATTTAAAGCAGTGTTTTGTTAAAATAATAATAATTTAATAAAATCAAATCAAAAACACCAGAAAACAATCTTAGGGTGCCGCCTGTGGTCACTTATTCCCTGTGTGGGGGTGCGACCCAGGTTCACCGGATAAGGTCAGGTGGATTTGTGTACGAATTTTGCGAGTCGAGATGAGTGGCGCGGCGGTCAAAGCAGATGGTCCCGGGTTCGAATCCCGATCCGTCGCAATTTTTACGTGGCCGTAGACGACGCAAAATTCCCTCTCGGAGTAGGTACTCGGAAGTTGTGAGTCTCTTAAAATAATTGAAAGTTTTGTTTTCAATATAAAAAAAACAGTTCCGAAAATTGTAAAAATGAAAACCGTAAAACAGCAGCTACAAACTACGTACGACCACGTGGAGGACAAACTAATTTCATCTTTTCTTTACAATCAGACGAAACCCATAAGTGCTCCAAATGGATCATCGCCTATATCTTTTATCCACGAGTCTAATACAATTTTTTTCTACGATGTCACTTAACAGCTTCATCCGCTCACTTTACTATGTCGAAGTTAAACATAGAAACATAAATTAAACATTAGAGGTGTTTGCTTTATGATAATTCTTAAAAATTCGCGATCTTTTGTTTCGTGTTTAAATAATTGAAAGAGAATAGTGTTCATTTTATCTCTAGGATTCATTTTTTCCTAGTTTACGAGTTCAATGAATAATTCACACTATCTTTTTGCAATATTAATTAATTCTACAGCTATAGAGACAACTAAATAATGGCTGTAGAAAAGTTTTTCATTGGTTTTAGAAGTATTTCGACCTCAGAATTCCCTGATGATTTTGCACTGAAGTCTTCGTGAACCTCGTCAAACGCGATCACTGCCGTATTCAGTATGTGAAGCACGCCAAATCGATTTTCTGCAATTATGATCCCACGTGCTCTGGTTTCCATCGATCCCGTTTCAATCAGCTCCGTCCCCAAGTCTGCAATTCGGGACAAGAGTTCAAGCAGTCACCAGGTGACAGCGGATGATGATCATGTGATAACACGGATCAGAGAGAGAGAAACGGATATTTTACAAAATATGTTGACCGTGTCTCTGACTCTTGATGTTACTTGAGGGCGTCTTAGAAAGTGGTTATAAATAAATTTATGGTTAAAAAAGCCTGTTACAATATGCGTATGATCACGTGGATTTTTTTCTCCAGAAGCATCCAAGGGACCATCCCATCAATTCCGATCAAGAGTTGTAAGGCAGAGGCGGATTTGTCACTTCAGTACTCTCCTAACAATAAAAATAGTGCGATATGTGTTATAATATTAACATATTACCAACAACCTTGTATTGAATAAAACACAAAAAATTATTTCATAAATACGTATCATTGTCAAACTATGGATTATTCGGCAAGTATTGTTTATAAATACTAATTATTAAATAACAGTAAATTCGAGGTTTATCATATCGATGGATGCCACCCCTAGGCAAGAGCGTAGCGAGTCTGTATTAAAAAAATCGCCTCTACACGTAAAAACCCGTCCAGGATGGGACTATATTAATAATGTGCACAACCACACCAAGGTTGAGTACGTGTAAAGTTTGTTTGAGGTATCATTGGAATTGTCTCAAAAACAAATACGCCTCAACTTAGACTATCCAAAAAAATATTTTTTCAAAAGTCACGTTAACAAAATAACTCCTTCATTAAGACTTTACTATTTGTAATATTATTTTTGCAGTGAAAGATATGTGGAAGTGGGATGTAGGTAAAACTCTACCTCATGTGTGTACCCCACAGATGTACGTAAACACTAAAAGAGTCTACTCCATCTTAATCTCATTCTGTTTCGTTTTGGTTGCTCAAATTCTTTACGTTTTTGAGGTATCACGAAGAAACATTAATTTCGACTTTCCCGTGTTTTCTTTATATCTTCATAAATTATGGAGGATATTACCATTAAATAACCAACAGAAACTTTACTAATCAAAGTATCACCTTTCCTTGGAACATTTTTTTATGTTGTATGAATCATTTTGATGTCTGTAAATTAAACTTTAGTTGGGATACTCAGAAATCAAACACACACTTGCAGATCCTGACTATGTCATAATAGGCTAATAATAATCTAAGGATATTCTTAAAAGACTAACATTATTAAATCTGAAAACAATATAAGTAATTGCAAGAAAACAATAGAAATGAAATAGTTTACAACAACTAAAGTAGTAAGAATTAGTATTCAATAATAATAAATAATTAATATAATTGAATGCGATTATGACCGATATTCTCAAGCAAAATGTTTTAAATGAAGAAATTACAATGAATTAAGTTTAATTAATATTATTCCATTTTCATTAAAAATTCAAAATTCATACAACACACAACTAAAATACTTAAAGGAAAAAAGATGTAGCATTATCACGTAAGATAAAGTTCACTTGAACTAGATTTTGGGTAAGAATTAATCATACACAAAATATTTTATATTCTCCTTTGGCGAGATTTATTCTCCGGAACACGAAAGGGTTTACATACGTGTATGAGTATTTGTGACATTTTTATTTCAATCAGAAACTTTAATGTAGGATCCCTTAAACGATCTTTCATAATCACATGAACAAATCGCTACGTCCAATTGATATCGGTTTTAATCCATATCCAGAATCTGATCAAGTTCTGTTTACCAGTCACTCTGGTATATCAATATTACAATGCGGACTGTATCCAAGCTTTGTCATCATGGGGAACAGCGTGACACATTTCCCGCTATATGGTGTTGTGTTGGAACAAATTTCGAAGAAATCAAACATCGCATTTGTTTTTATTATTTTGCGAAGGATATTAACCTCCAGAATGTGCGAGTTTCCGAAAAAGCTTTTAATAACATTTGTTTCAACAAGTGAATAATTAAACGATTCTCGTGTGTTGAACGAGCAACAATGACACTTGTAAATTTTGGATACGTGTACCGTTCATTTGCGATGTAATTTAATATGTATTGCAAAACATGTAATTTAGTGCACCTGGAATCCGCGTGAGTTGAAATTCTACGAGTACTGTGATTTCATGGACGTGAAATTCGACAGCAACCAACATTAGAGGAATATTACAACAAATTAATGCTTAGAAGAGTACATAACATAAATTATTTGCAACTAAACATAAATTATTCATTCAAAAAACCTTCTGGTAGAGGCGGATTTATCATACAGGTTCTCTAGGCTTTGTCTAGGGGCGTGTTTCTTGTAACAATAAATCGTGAATTTAGTGTTATTTCAATTCTCATGATTTTTAAACACTATACTCAGAATAATCTATAGTTCGATAATAACTTGTACATGTAATTTTTTGCGTAAAATTACAAACATATTGACATTCTATTANAGGAACTTTTGCTGAAATTTTTGAATCCGCCTCTGCCTTAGGGCCCTTGATCGGAATTGATGGGATGGTCCCTTGCTTGCTTCCGGAGAGTAAATTAGTTTTTTTCCCTCCACGTGGTCATACGCAGTTTGTAACTGCTTTTTTGACAATAAATTTATTTATTATTATTATTATTAAATAATAGTATATTGTATTATTATTAATATAGTTGAGTATACAATCAAAAGCATGTGGAAATATTCAATTAAATTATTAAATATTCAAGTTGTTCAAACATAACTCTGTGATAACCTAATGCTATTTAATGAACAATTTATGGGTTAATTTTTGTAAATGGCGTAAATTCCAATATCCAATGTCTAGTTGATTTTCGTCACACCAGAAAAAAAGGCAAGTTGAAAAGAAATATTACATTCTAACGCGTAAAAAGCAGTCCAACGTGCCCCAAGGTCTATTGGAGGAACATAAAAATCACTTAAATTGCATAATTAATCTTAATCGCATAATTAATCTTAGAGTAACGTTTAAGGAAGACGAAGTAGAAAAGAAAACCTATTCAAAGTTATTTCTTTGCATCCTGGAACGGAATTATTATCACGCCATTGCTGTAGTACTTTCAAAATGACTTAAAACAATTTCAAAACTATTTTCTTGTATGCTTTTGTTGTGTCTTATGATTTATATCAATTTATTTCGATGTGTACTCTTCCTTGGCAAGGTTGTAAACATTAATTTTGTGGCCTTATCCAGGCCCAGGTTTCTCTGCAGTTTTCCCTCGGATAGAGGCGGATTTTTTATATAAAAAGGTTCCCTTGGCTCTTGTCTAAGAGCGGCGTCTATTGAAACAATAAATCTTTAATTTAGTGTTATTTTAATTCTTACGTTTTATAAACACTATTTTCTGAATAATCTGTAGTTCGATAATAATACGCTCTTGAGAAATAATTTTTTTGAGATAAATTACAAATTTGTTGATATTCTATTCTGTTCTTTTTATCTTGTCTACGAGTTTGCATGCGTAGACAAGATTTTTCAATCCGCATTATGGCCCTGGATCGGAATTGATGGGATAGTGCCTAGCTTGCTTCCGGAGAGTAAATAGTTAATTGCCCTCCAGGTGGTCATACGCAGTTTGTACTGCTTTAAAAAAAAAAATATTATTATTATCCCTTATTTTAGGGAAAGCGATATCGGTGACCAGAAGAAAGTGCCACGATGCTGTCATGTATTAAGATAGTATCATAAGTAATTTCAACTCATCTGAAGCTACGTCACCAAAATATTGACACATTACACATGAATCGCAATATCAATAAGATGTACCACGTTCATGTATCTATATATTAATGGAACGAATGTACAGCTACATATACGAAGGACCGTACCAAAGGGATCGAGGACTTTACTTTCATCTCTATTACTAGTGAGAGGGGCAATTACTTGTGTGCGACCAGAAAAAGGAGGAGTCAGAACTCAATAGTTACTACTATGAGCATATTAAACCTAGTTCAACACCAGAAATGTAATTATTTTCTTTATTTTCAGGTGAGTACTCCTGAACAGCTCTTGTAGACTTCTTGTGTGACTGGCTGGTGACCAATCTGAAGGTGGTGAGTTGGAGAAATATTAACTTTTGAGTGTATTTGTAACCGTATTCTTGTGGATAAACCTTTCTAATAGAAATGTGTGAATTGAGGTTAAGGAAAAAATAAATAAATTATTGTTAATCATGTTAATTTGTTATTTTTGTTCAAGTATTTTTAATTAATCATTTTAACTTTTTAGAGCCACGGTATACTCACATACATCGTATTGCTTACAGGCATCATAATCGTAGAATTTTCCTTTAAGACATCATCATCAAAATAATAATAATTATGATTATTGTTGTTATTATTATTATTATTATTATTATTATTATTATGAAGGAAGAAATTGAAAGGACATAGAGGATTGACAGAGTTGATATAATTCCAATCATTATCTTAGAAACTTGCGGTATCTCCACAGACTTATTCGGAAATCTAGAAAAATTGAACCTTCCTCGACAGCTTTTCCTACCTATGCAAAAAGCTGTCATTCTGGAATCATGTCGAACTGTCTGGAAGTTCTTGGAAATATTAAATCCAATCAAAGAAGGGAGTGCTTGGCATGTGTCCTGTGTCCCTTCTTACCCAGCCTTCAGCTGAGAATTAACAAAGAACAATTATAATAATTACAATGAAACAACGCAGAGCGGGGCATTTTTAGAGAGCTTTATACGCTCAAGCTATAATGAAAACTGTTTCACTCTATAGCTCTTGATTCAGCGATGTATGTAATCACAACACCACGTCAATAAAATGAAATCACCCCAAGTTCGACACTTAAGAAAGAAATGGATTGTGAAATAACGATACATAGTTATCGATGTCTGGGAAGCAGTCACCCTCACTTGAAACCTGATTGAAACCAAGACCCAACGAGTGTTAGGGAGTGAATCTCAACAGAATGCTTATTGTTCGAATCGAACCGATAACCTCCAGATTACCAATCTCTGAGACCAACACCAACCAAATGGAGTCATTCTAAATATTAAATAAAAATATTGTTTCCAAAACTACCATGAGTTAACTAAATTAACTATACCTGTATTGAATTAATATTTTCCTTTTAGGGGCGAACACGTTAGGCAACCAACACAAAAGACATAATAATAAATAAATTTGACCCCCCAGGGGACTTACATCTTGTAAGTACGTGTTTGGAAAATACGGGGTCCCGAGCTGAGTCTGGCAATACTTCCACTTGTGCCAGGCTCCTTCCTTTCTCTTTCCTGACCCTCCTTGGTCACCTCTTGTTCTTTTCGATCCCGACGCTATTAGGACTAGGGTATCTTTCATTTCCCTCATTTTTTTTCATCCCTCTCATTTTTTGTCCTACCCCTCATTTCCCCCCTTATTCTTTGTCCCCCTTCATGTTATGTCCTCCCTTCATTTTTTGTCCCCCCCCCTCATTTGTTTGTCAATGTTTTGATGTTTGGTTTTGAGATATGTTTTGATATGTTGTAATTCAGGAGGGTTTTTAGTGGGTGTGGTTGAATCATTCGGCGAGTCCCACACGCGGGGAGTGTCATGTTGGCTCTCCCTAGTGCGTAACTGTATTTTCCCTACCTGTACAAGTTTTTCGGGCTCCAATGACCTTTGATGTCACGAGCCGTAAAGCTCCACAAAGTAAATAAATAAATAAATTTGATAATAACAAGAAGTATCAATATGCAGAGATACTGTTCTCTTATAAAAGTAATTTTTAAAAAAAAATTCGGGTCTCGGCAGACCCCGTTTTGTCTTAAGATTAAAACAAATGAACAATAAAATGTAATGTGTAATATTAAGAGGTAATAATAAGTTTTAAAAATAATAATAATACGTTCCTTTTTTTTCATTTTGTTTTATTAGTATTGAAGAATTATGTTGTTGTCACATCTGTGGAGAAGAGAAAATCCCCAACTTACGAAGTGTTAAAATTCTCACATCACACACACTGCGTGAGGCTAGATACCATATGTCCCACATCGCAGCAGCCAGTCGCGGGTCGTTGCTCACTCGGAAAGCAAAACTTTAAGCAGCAGTTAAAGTGTCGCCTTACGCCGCAGTTCCGCCACGACGACGAGGCGCAACCGCTGGGTCGCAGGCAACGCTAGCAGCGGAGGGGCACGTCACAAAAAACATGACGACGAACACGAGAAATGACGTTCCCTTCAGAGTAGTACTGTCGTTTCATTCTTTAAATGGACTGCAGTGCGGAGAACGAGTTTTAAATTGATGGATCAAGATCCAAAACTGGTTCAGTTGCGTGAATGTGGAAGTAATTTGTATCACAGGGCATTATTTTTGACATTACTACTCAAGATTTAGAATAATATTATAAGTAACTTAGATAATCAGTTATTAGATAAACTTTCCCGTATTGAGTTGTCGTGAACAGTTTGACAGAGGAGAAAGAGAGAAACAGTGAGATGGAAGTAGGTTGTGTACTGCTATCTGGTGGTAACACTTGAAACATTCTACGTTGTATGTTTTTTGGGGAGGCTTTACGGCTCATTTCGACATCAAAGGTCATTGGAACCCTAAAATCTTGTACATGTAGGGAAAATGCAGTTACGCACTAGGGAGAGCCAACATGACTCTCCCCGCGTGTGGGACTCGTCGAATGACTCAAACATACCTACTAAAAACCCTCCTGAATTACAACATATCAAAACATATCTCAAAACCAAATATCAAAACATTGACAAACAAATGAGGGGGGGACAAAAAATGAAGGGAGGACATAACATGAAGGGGGACAAAGAATAAGGGGGGAAATGAGGGGTAGGACAAAAATGAGAGGGATGAAAAAAAATGAGGAAAATGAAAGATACCCTAGCCTTAATAGCGTCGGGATCGAAAAGAATAAGAGGTGACCAAGGAAGGTCAGGAAAGAGAAAGGAAGGAGCCTCTACAAGTAAGTGGAAGGAATGCCAGACTCAGCTCGGGGCCCCGTGTTTGCCAAACACGTGCTTACTAGATGTAAGTCCCCTGGGGGGAGGTAGAAAAATGAAAGATACCCTAACCCTAATGGCGTCGGGATCGAAAAGAACAAGAGGTTCTACGTTCTACGTAGACAGAAATATGATTTCATGATACAAGCTTCCAGATGATACTGACTTGTCTTCTTTATCCTTCCTACATTTAGGAAAATTACGGGAGACTTATTGTAATACGTTGTGGGTGTAAGGATTACATTTAATTATGATTTCTTTTCACAAATATTAATATATTAATTAGCTCTTTGGCAATAACCACCAACAACAATTTGCCAAAACAGCTTTTATTAGCTCTGTTTAAAATTACATTTTCTCATTTATTGTCTCTAAACGACACACTTCGCTCGTAGGGGGTTATCCCCAAAATCCCATTTGAAACTTCAACCCTCTGGTGAGTTTCACCCAAAACGCTTGGGTCTTTCGTTCCCAGCGTAAATATCTTCCAAGTATCAAATACAATGAGTCACTATTATTTCCAATCTGAAGCTTTCACATCGATTAAATTCGGAGTGATTAACTATTTTTATTGTGGTATAGTGTGCAGAGTATAAATAAAACTATGATACAGTGGTATTCAGTCAAGAAATATCCGGTGAAATAACATTTTATAATCTCCTTATTCTGTTATTAAGAAGATTATTATGTTATCAAGCACAAGAACATGAATAAATAATAAATCAATACACATTGTGATATCAATCAATAAACATTGTGATGTATGTGCGATTAATATGTCAGTAAAAAATTACGTGATTGCTTGATAAACACTGGAACACGACAATCAAGTGAAGTCGACGTGTGAAAATCTAAAATAAAATGGAATTGAAGTGCTAAATCAAATCTGAAGTAAAACTGGAGGTGCATGTCGTTTTGTTATGTTTATAAATAAATAATAAATAATCTTTTATCGTCAAAAAAGCCGTTACTAGCTACGTATGTCCGTGTGCAGAACAGGATACTAATTATCCCTCCGCAAGCGAGCAAGGGACCATCCCAACAGCTCCGAGTAAGATCCACAGGGCAGTAGAGGATATACCATATCTACAATAATAATTAAAATTGTTATAAATTACGTGACGGTCGTGAGGGATGCAATTGGGTTGGGGATGGGGGATTTGTCGAAATGTTACAGTTCGTGATGAGGGGGACCGGGGGTATTACAACATGTGTGATGTTACATTTGGTATAACATTGAAATTGTCTTATTTGAGGTAAATTTTCCTGTCTACGTACGAACAAAAGTCTCATAATCCTTCGCGCACCATTAACTCCGAGCGACTTTTTAGACCTTAAGTATACAAATGGTCATATTTTCTTCTTTAATTATTGTTCTTCATGTTATGATGGGACGGGGATAATTACTATTAGTAGTAGGAGGGGGCAGGTAGTTTTATAAAGTCACGTTAAGNGGGGGGGGGGGGGGGGGGGGGCGGTGGACTGGGGAGATAAAAATTCCTCCAAGATCGCACGACGTAGTTCATGAACGATCCAGCTCAGTTCATTGTAGCAATATCTTCATAAGATCAACAAATTTTTATTTAATAAAATACAGAATAAAAAGTACAAGTAATGTCATAAAAATCATGAGAAACGAAAATTATCATTTAAAATCTACAAAAATGTTGAAATATCTATATTTTGGTGTGAATTTTTTATTGACATTATTCTCGTCTACAGTCATATTTATATTGATATAAAACGACTTTTTTCTGTAGACAATTATTTATTATTTATTTTTTCTTTGTCATTGTTTTGTTTGTATATTGTGTTTAAATTGTTTTCAACTTGTTGCCAAGATATATCAACACTCGTTTGTACAATCAAAAATGTTGGCTGGAATCTCTGGTGAAACGTTGTGAGATAATAAATAATTGTCTCCAGAAAAAAATCGATTTTATATGAATGTGAATTTTTAATATTTAAGGGAATATTTTAATTCTATTGGGTGTCTGATTTATCTGATTCATCCTACCAAGATGATCCTTTATTCAAGCATTTAACGAATGCGCACTATCAAATTATTTCGAAAATATTGCTAATAAATTTGAAATGATAATAAATAAGCAAATTAATTAGAGTACTGTAGATGAAACACCATCCTCCTTCTCTTCTTAAGAAGTCCTTGAACTACCTCTCACTGTTTCCCTGTCTCCACCAACAGTTCCGCGCGCCACGCAGCTTCCAAGTGTTCCTCTAAACTTCGTCGCCACGACGCGACGGTGGAACTTCCGTTCGTGAGGCTTGGAGACTCGCGTCGCGTCGTGTCGCTTGCACTCGTCAACATTGTTCCGTGCACCGGAAGTTACCAGACCGGTTCCTCTACTAACCTTTCCGACGCAATGTCAACAACTATACGTTTTGTTCTGTCTCTTTCTTCACTCTTTCTTCTCCCGGTTAAAGAGCACTAACAACTACCGAGTACACGCCTGCGGCTATTGCAGTTGGTCCCGGGTTCGGGTCCCGTTCCGCCCCCCTAATAATTGTGTAACGCTTGTCCGTCTTCTCGCCCATTAAGTAAAGGTTCTGCTGTTTTTTTGCAAAAAGAAGAAACACATTTCACTGACTTGATTTTTCGTTCATTACCCTGAGCTCATTACTGCGACAAATTTTGAGGTTACAAGCACCATCTAAAACTTAGCGTAATGTAGTACCAAGGCTAACAAGGGTCCCCTTTCGTAACGCTGTGTAACAGTATCAGAAAACCCTCTCCCCACTTGGGTGCCTTGCGTACTTTATGGATGACCTGTAAGTAGTTCACCCAGACCGTTTAAGAATTTAGGGAGTATTTATTATACTTTCATTTGGTTCTCTAAATGTACCCCATTTCCATGGCAGGATGGGATGTAGGGAGGATAAGAATAGTAAGTCTGGGAAAGTGCTGGGGCACAGACATAACCAGTAATTTTGCCAATGAGGGATGAAAGAAATGATCTCTTACAGACGCTCGTATTTTATTTTTGTCCGATTTTTTTTTTCTTCATTACATTTAAACTCAGCCCTCACTCAATTATTGAAACACATTAAATCAACATTCACTTACATAAATTTGTCCCCAGTATTGGTTGAAGTTTTAGTATATTTTGTACAACCCCCGTTACCCCGATCTCTCTCTTTCTTGACTGGGTGCCTCACTCGCAATGCTTGTTTAGGTGTGTGATGGGTATATGGATGATGTGAAGGTTCAATGATGAGATGATACGGAATAAAGTAGTAGGGAAAATTAGAAAACCTATAGCAAATCTGTTTTACTTACGAGAAATTCTACGTTCGTTACACCAAGACAAATATTAGAATTCAGTTTTGAATATTGATCTTTCGAACGGTTAGATTTAATTACAAACTTTTTATCACTCTTTATAAATACATACAAGTTACTGCTTAAAGTCAATTTTCATAAAATGCTTTTAAAATGTGCACCAAACACTTGATTTGGGTTGCGAAATATTTCTTTCAGTTTTCAGGAAAAAGAGGTACTTCACTACCTTGAAAAGTGTGTAACATGTGGTTGCTGAATGAAGTTTTTGCTTAATGAACGCTTTTTATCATGCTCATGCACGCTAAAAAGTTTAATGAAGTATTAAGCATTATGCAAAACGTTTTATGAGAATTGGGTCATGAGAAGGTCCTAAGAGCTACGCATTGAGTGCAATTACGGAAGAATATTAAAACCAGAAATTACCGGGAAATGGCCTCCGCAATTTGAATTGTTATTTTTTTTAAACATAAGAAGCTAAAATACCCGGTCTTACCTGAGAAGAAAATAATTTATCAATCATTTCTATTATCCTTTATTTTTTATCACATGGTCGTACTTTTAGAGACTAAACGAATTTTTAACGGGTTTTATTCAACAATTTAAATAATCTGAATTAGCAAATATTTAATAAACACGTTAAATTAGGGGTCGATGAGTATACAGGCAAAATCTGAACCACAAAAATATATCTAGATTACATTAGACTTTTCATCATGAATATTTAAACTCGATAATCAGTAACGAATGATTAATGTTTATTGAACATATGTAAGTCATATGCATCAGTAGTACAAAATAATTTAGAAAATAAATTACTCATGGAAATGTCAATTATCGAATGTGTCACAGTATATAATTAATTTTGTGGATTCACTGTTGTGTCGTTTCACATGCGCCAAATCTCATTTCGTACTATTCCGAACTAATTTGTTTCGGAAATGAAAACACCAGCTTCGGATCGCTGTACGAAATAGAACATGCGTCTGATTAAAACACGTACAAAGCGACCCAGTCCGAGCACTTGTCCTGGTTCCCCGTTTTCTCGTACGCCGTATTCCCAGTACACCTTGACCACCTCTACCTTCCCGTTCCGCTGCACGCTCGTTCCCATGCTACGCGTCCGTCGTAAAAGTCTCTCTGCGTGGCGGAACTACTCCATTTTGCACCCAACTTTAGAAGAGTGAGAAATTCGTCGATCGTTTAGCCTCTCTTGCTCGGTACATATGTTTAGTTCGAAAAAATTCAACACGAAAATAAAAATAAAAATATTGTCAAAAAAATGCAGTTGCAAACTAAGCCTGACCACGTGGAGGAAAATAAACTAATTCACTCTCCGGAAGCAAATACGGGATCATCCCATCAGTCCAAAGGATCCAAAGGAAGTAGCGGATATTACTTTTCTGGCTCCCAAGGCAATATTTAACACATTTTATTTTTGAGAGGTTTAAACAACAGTTACTTTAAAAAAATGAAACACTTACTATTTTATTTAAAAATATAGCTAATTAATGGCAACTCTTAAATTTACAAAAATTCCAGTTTAATATTATAACAATTGTAATAATGACTTTTGACGCCCCAAATACTGCCTAATTTGTTCATGTATAAAGCCATCTCTGTCCGTTGGAAAAACGGAGAATCAGAATTCAGCTACAGCATTAATTTACATTTTAAATAACAATTGATTTGATAGAGAAGATGTTAGTTAACTAATAAAAAACTATTTAATGTCAAAATATAGTTATTCTTGCATAGATATAAGCCATAAATATAATTTATCACATATATTTACTACATATATATTCGTATAGTACTTTTTTTTTGTAAGCATGTCTATTCATTCGCGGTGAATGGAGAGAGGTAACAATTGTCTTGGCTAGGAAGCAAACTATTGTTTTTCAGTCATCTAGAAAAGAATAGCCTCTTGATGATAATTACATAACATTCCTTTATTCAATGAGATTAAATAACACAGAATTCACTGTTATTTTGGTCTCAGTCTAAGTGACATTTCTTTTTGTATTGTGGACCCAATTTTGAAAACAAAGTTACTTCAAGATCTTGCTGTAAACTGATGAATTTAAAGATACTTCTTTTCGTCAGTTTCACGGCGAAACTACCTCCTCGATACTGTCAAGCTGTTGAAAGATATTGATTCTCATAAAGAAAAAAAAACATTGTATAGGCATTCTATCTTGTTCATATTGGGAAATGATTGGTACAATATGCGAACTTTTTTATTCCCAAGTATGACGTGGTGACATGAAATATATTAACTCTGGTCAAAATCGGAAAGGATTATCTGATTTTCAGAACCCTCGAGTTTTACACAGTTCTACGTCGTTTATATTCGAAAATATTCAGGACCTTTACAATCAGTTTATGTCGGGTTTCGTGAAAAATGCTTGGAAAAAGCTAATTTCAATTCGAAAATACTAAATTCGAAAAATTAATACTGATATGATACAGCACTCTCGTAACTCTTCCGAAACAGGGGAACTCTGTTAATTAATATTTCATTATTAATGCTTGTAAAATCTGTTGTTTTGTGCAGAAAAAAACTAACAGGAGTAAATTATAACAGGTTTTAACTGCGTTTGATATTTGTGCCGCATAGTAATTGTTCATTTCTCCTAGAAATCCATTGCCCAAGGTTCTATCGGTGCTTGAAGGCACACATATTTTCCAGAGAAGACGTACGTTTTGCACAGAGTACGGCGTGTAGGTACAGTACTTTGCATTTGCAGCTTTACAAAAAAGGTGTATGTTTAGTTTCTCTAGTACTGTACAAGTCCATAACTGAAATAATGCTCATTCTATTTCCGCGTAATTCGTAGATGTTTGTGAAAGTGATTTCATTTTCATCCTGGTATTCGTAGTTACAAAGAAAATCGTAGGTTAAGAAAATCGATAATGCTTATCTCACCATAACCACATGCAACATGAGGATAATGGGAAACAAACATTATTCTCCAATAGTTGGTCCATTTTTACCTGCTTTGATTAAAAAGTGACTTCTAAACTCAAAGAGCAATTAAGGATACTATTTATTATTTATGTGTATATGTCACATATTTCATCATCGTTCAATGGAATAATTGAAACTTCGTAAAATCATTACACGGCGGCCAAGTTCCAAGATTAAAATTACTTTACAAAATTGGAAATCGTTTAATGTGATCAAATACTTAATGTAAAGGGAGGTGTATCCTTTTTTTTTTGTTTTTTTTTTCTGAAACTTAACTCGGGCTTCTGTCATTAATAATTTTAACTTGGGTACACTTCGTATAGATTACAGAGTCATTACCCGGGTATTTCTGTAAGTTGCTTTCTTACACATAATGAAGTTCGTTTTTGGAGGCCCCCATACTGAAGTCATTCACAAACGTGTTTGCATTCTGTATGTTAACGAAGAAAATTTGAAAATTTTGGTGATCCATTCTGAGACCCCTTCAAGGATGAGGTCCGTGGCCCTCACTCCCCGTCCGAGGTTCGCAACTTCTATGTTCTTCTGTGTTCTTTTGTTTACGCTTTTGTTCATACTTTCGACCTCTTCAGCATGTTTTGCACTTGATTTTGCATCCTGTTTTATCGTCTCTCCTATCTAGTCTCCCCCAGGTTGTTTACCTGAAAAAAAATGAACGCAACCAAAAAATATATAAAAAGAACTAGTAATTCAAGAGTGAGTGACCGCTAAATTTCTCATCCACGCATCTCCCCGAAGCACCCACCACGGGCAGTTGGAACACCGGAGGGACAGCCGCTCGCCCGCCAGGCGACAGTCAAGGGAAAGTCGTGCCAAATCGCCGTCTCCTCCGCCGTCGCTGCCTCCGCCGCCGCTGTTTCAGCTTCTGGGTCTTTGAAAGAGTCATTCGAACGAGAGTCAGTGAACGTGTTGGGCACGCGTGGTGGCGATCTGTGGCACTGGACGCATGCGTTGGGAGGACGCGGCGGCGGCAAAGTGGCTGGACGTCAGGAAGGAGCGGCGGTGGCGGCGGCGGTGGCGGTCGCGGCGGCTGGAGGAGGAGGCGGCGGTGGCGGCGTCTGTGGGATGGAGTGCTTCTTCCAGCGGTATGTGTTTGAATGGTTTTGGATGTGAGATCCAAATTCTGAGAAAGGACATAATTTACCCAAACCTTTGGATATGACATCCCAACATTATAGTATCCGAACTACAAGGTTGGAATGTCATATCCAAAGATTTCGGTAAATTCTGTCCTTCCTCAGAATTTGGATCCAATCTTAGAATACCCACATCCTTCGTGTAATCTCAGTACACGATGGAGGCAAAGCACTAAGGCTTATGCGTAACAGGAATTGATCTTCTAGATTTGTATCATAGAATGTTCTTAATTTTATTAAAAGATAACGAAGTTTCATGATCTGAGGTCAGTCCATATTTATCAACATTTCGAAATGTGTTAATCAAGAGGTACAATGTATTGATGTTATTGTCCTCTAACTGGACCCTCCCTTATTGTCCCTTTGCTTGCATGACTCGTAGTTATTCCACCAGAATCTTGAACAACAAGAAAATTCCCTATTCACGCGCCAACGTGTGGACATCATCAATCTTGATTTCTTAACTCTTTGTTCAGTATTGTCAGTCTTTCAACACAAATCTTGTTCGTCAAAAAACGCTCAAGAAAACCATTTTTAAAGACGTTGCTTTGTTAACGAGGTTCGATGTAAATCTTTAGTACAAACCTCTCGAATACTTGTTTTAACAACCATTTTTATTATTTTCCCGAGATAAAAGATGTCTACCATAGTATACGATATGTATAATAAGACTGTATATTTTGGAAATTGTTCAGTGTACACTTCATTGTTTACTATATTAACAGTAGAATAATTGAAATCATGATATCAAGGAGCTCTCGCGATAGACGAGAATCGAACTCAAAACTTCCCGTCAATAATCAAGCACCCTCTACACAAGATCGCCTATATACAATCCTAAAAATTTGAATATGGTCGGCGGAAACATGGAATAGGGGAATTTGATTGTCGAATAAAAATTTGAATCGCAGGAAAGATTTCTTTTTATATTTTTGAGGCTATTGGGATGAACGGGAGCATGATGAATCTTTCTGAATTTGCCAAATAACGCGTCTGTGGAAGTACTGCGTTGAAAATATTTTCGTCACGAATAAGATACAAATAACAAATAATGTCTGAATATAAATCCTGAAATATGATGAGGCGTAAATCGGGGACGACATATACTTTTTGATTAAGGTTTCCTGTTTGATATACAAGACAATATATCAGCTTTCTCAGATATTTCTAATGGTTAAAATATTAAATTTGCAAATTAGGTACAATTTTAAAACAGAGAAGATTTTATGAAAAGCTGATTTGGTTGACGTTGATCCGATATCTTGATCTGAAGTCCAACAACATTTATTTCCTACTCAACATCAATTCACTTCTTCATAAATTGTTCATAACCGTGGGAAATATACGCATTAAGAAACAAGAGCTCTTGTGTTATGTACGTGTATAACATAAATGAAACTGCAATATCCGTATTTTCATTTTTTTTTAAACAAATAATGCATGAAAATTTAGTTCATACTAATAGATATGTGACATCTTGAGAATCTTACTGATTTTTGAGGTAATGAGCGTAATTTAGCATGAGAAAAGTCCTCAAACGGAAACGACCTAATTTGCAGAATTCGACGGGCATCCTTCTTTCAAAGCGCGTCATCTGAGTAAATGAACTTACTACCTTGGGTGACTCTTGAAATGACAAATATATTATCTCATAAAAAAGTTGAGAGAAATTATTGAAATCTCACTTTCGCACCCAAACTTCAAGGGAAAGTTGCCACGAATCAATAGGAGGCTCCGTTACTTGTGTCACTCCCAATTACTACCTCCGCTGTGTGTTGGTCACGCGATTTGTTCAAACGAAACGATCACTTTTGGTGATGCCTCCAGCCCCCCCTGGTCACTGGACAATTATCTTCACACATCCGGTGAGATTCTTACTTACCTCAGGCCAAAAGAAAAAGTGATCACTTGTCTTACCACAATATCCGTTGATAAAGGTCTCCGTTGATTTACGAAAGTTTATTCTGTGATCTGTAAAATTTTTGATAGAATGTTAAATTAAAGGTCGTTAATCTGTTGCTCGTAGTTTTATTATTGGTATAAAGCTTTTTCGTCTGCCTACAGATGAAAAAAAATTCGTTGCTACGGAGACCAACAATGGAACTGCAATAAACTTATACTTTACGAGGTCTCTTTTCAAGGTTACTAGGTGTGTTCAAGACTAACATGACCCTGCTACGTCATCTGAGAGTGAGAATACGTTTATTGTCAGCAGGAAGCATGCTGTTTAACACTATCTCACTATTTCGTTGTTCGAGTGCGATTCCGAGTTTATACTATTGTAGTTACCTGATAAAAAGACTTGCCATTGTTTTTAAAGACATTGGTATTAATTGACCAAATGATACAGATTGCTTCATGGCGATTACTGAGAGTAACCAACACAACTGGTAAACATTCAGTTTCGATATTGTTTACCATCTCTTCTATATTATCCTGTTTCTTCAAATCAGTAATTGCGACTACCTCGAAAATAATTTTGTTACTTTTCATTTTGCCCATCGTTTGTTTGCTGGATACTGAAACAAATGACATTCATTTTATTGTTATCATTCGTTGTTTTCATATTATAGCTGAATTCGTTATCTTATCTTCCCGCTAAAATGTGTAGAAACGTATGTATCTATTTGAATCTATGCAAGCAAAAATTATTAACAGTATATTAAAGTATATCGCTCCATCTGATATTTGGATTCAGAGATGTCTAAACCGTACAGATTTATAAATTCCCAATTATTTTGAAAATTTACAATTTGCTTTATTATTTGAAACTTTTGTTCATTGGAAACGGCATACTGAAAATTATAATGACGCTTTATTACTGTACAATACTCTCAGTTCTCCTTCAGTCGAGCCCCATCACTTTCATCGTTTGATCTTCGTGGTCGGGCAGTATTTGTATCAAATGGACCGTGGTACAGGAACTCTAGAGGGGAAATCCAATCACATCGCAATAGTTCTTCCTCCCTCTTCCCCCCACTACGCTTCCAAGTATCTTAATTCGTTGTAGCGACTATAGGCTTGTACTCGTACCTGGGAACCGCATTGACCAAAGGATATGCGGGCAAGAGTTCTGGGAACTAGAAAATGAAGGGCCCACATAATTTGAATACCTCTGGCAGCAGCCTCGCTTCATCTCGACCGATGCAGACGGGGAATCGGTCCATCGTGTTCGTTAGATGAGCACAGAGCTGACGTAGCATGAGACGAATGCGGGTGGGAGTTCCTCATCCTTCTCATCCTCTCATCTTCCTATGCCCTTACTTTCCATTTCGTCACTACACTCTTCTTGTCATCGTCCTGGATCACAAGCGACAGCAAATATAATGGGATGTCATTTGTGACATGGAATACGTAAGGAGCCGAATGCGATTTGGGTTTACTGGTTGACAGAAATATGCAGAGGAGGAAAATGCGAGTTCATCGGCAAATAGTGAAGGGTAATAACATGGGACTCAAAACTTTGTCAAATACCTAACTAAACATTTTTTTTCAAATATAGAACTAAAAATATGGGGCGACCTGTGGCGTAGTGTCTAACGCACTCGCCTTGTACATCTGCAGGTTCCAACCCGGTCCGATCCAAGTAGAATTCGAGGCGGTGGACGAAGCGGTGTTCGCGGCAGGTTTTCTCTGGGTTCTCCCGTTTCCCCTGTCTATCCTTCCACCACAACATTCACTCATCATCATTCACCCCCATGTCATTCATGAATCACCCGCCTCGAGGAGGTGCGGCAGGAAGGGCATCCGGCACCCTAGAACATCAAAGTAAGAGGCATCATATCATCCCCATCTCCGACCCCTAAGGATTAGGGAGAAGAAGCTAAGGTAAAGAAGAATAGAACTAAAAATATATTGTTGATCACATTTTCAGCCTCCATATTGAATAATTTAGGCCAAGGAAAACAATTCCTTTTGTTATGCCAACATTTTGATATCTTTTATATCTTCTTCAAGGCTAACAGTTCTAAAACCTGCTTACTCTGTTCATATAATCCCATACCAATCTTGCACACATTCTCCTCCAAAATTCACAACCATTTCATTACATTTCCTTACATCTGCACACATTCTTCCAACCTGCAATATAAAATATATTGAAACATTGGCATAACAAAAGAAATTGTTTTATTCGGTCTAAACGCAAGATATCCTTATTTATGAAAATAAGAATACTTAGAATTATTCGGTGGCTCTTCGGTGGTCGGATGTTGTTTCAAGTTATATTTATTTAAAGCTTTTGTTGATATCAAAATACATCTTTAGCGAACAAATATCCACTATCCAGTACTATGGTTGTAAGTAAATGCTTCCGCGGCAGAAGTCCGATGAAATTTGGTATTCTGTCTAACCACGATGTCTCGTACATATTAGTGGTTCTTTTTCACAATCATAAACATATACTTATTAATGGTTTTTATTATTAAACAATTGTATACTTAGAAATNTTTTTTTTTTTTTTTTTTGGGGGGGGGGTGTTCTGACGAAAAAAACTCCGTAAGAACATCTTTCATAATGTTGTAGTTAATATATAATCAATTTTGAGAGTCAGTACAAAGTATACCATATATTTATAACAACTGCACGGATATTGTTTTGAGAATTACAGCTATAATGGTGTAATGTATCACTCTTTAGAAATAAAAATAAATTATCTCTCAGTGGTGTTGATTGCAACTCTACAACCAAACACCTTTTGTGCAGACCACCGCACATACCCTTGATCATGCGCTCATTGAAGGTTTTTATGTTTTCCAAATTTCTAATTGCTTATTTTCAAGAGAGGGCGCACCTATCTTCCTAGGGCGCATTTATCCTCTTCCTGGGAAGGTGCACCGGCCTGAATATGCGGCTCGTGTCAGTGTTTCCTTTCCACATGTGTCCTATGAGAATGAATAAACCGCTTCTGTAGCTCTCGTGTTCTTCTTTGTGAGCTCGAATAAGCAGCGCGTTGTTTCAGAATTGGGACGATCCGTGTGTGGCCACATTTGTGTCTGTGCGTCTGACGCGAGAGCTCTTACTTCCTCTTTCAAATGCTAAGTCACGATTCGTCATCGGTGCTTATTTCCTGTCTACGATGTCGTGTGGCGCATGTGGTTTCTCAAATGTTTGATTTTGCGTTACTATCAGTCGCTGTCATGACAAAGTCATTAATTTTTTTTCCACAGATTTGCAATAGTGTTTCACACGTACGAAATACATTTTATAAAAATAAAATGTATCATAAAAAATATTAATAATTGTTTTGAACTGCTATAAAATGTTCTTCAACCTAGTATTTTTAAAATTAATAAAATTTCTTAACTCTTAGTCACGAGAAAAGAGTTTTATTGCCGTTTTGTCACTTCCGGTTTTTTATCTGTTAACCGAGGATTTTTTCAAGACATTTTTAATGTGACGATGTCAACGCGGGATATGTTAATATTCCCTGCTGTCATTCATAGGAACACCATAGGGAAAATCCTGACTCTTCTTACCCCGGATTCGAACTCAGATCCAAAACTTCCAGAAAAGACTTATGTTTATCCTGAGAGACAAGGTTAGCTACGTAGGGGTGTTCATCATGTACTTTACGAATGTTACGCTTTGAAAAGACTCTTCGAATTTTCTGTACGCGTAATTCATATGCGGAAATTTTGAAAGACTTGGGAAAAACTCACAAACCAATTGACTTTCTGATCACTCCAGGGGCGGATACAGACTTATATTTTAGGGGGGTCATAACAAAAGAATATAGTATTGGGCATATTATATTCCAGAAAACATCCCAACCTCAGAACAAATTTGAATTTTCTAAAGCAAATTGTAAGTTTTGGTTATGTACGAGTAAGTGTTAATCTGAAGTTCGGTACAGTAACGTCCTACTTTTTAGATTATTTTAAAATATTTGTGCGACAGGGGAAATTGATTCAGGCAAAACTTTTATCGTGATTAAAGATGTAAAAAATTTATTCAACTTTTTAAAGTACAGAACCATTTAATTTTTCAAGGACAGGAACAAAATTTGTGAAAGATGGCGCTGAATTTTCGGTTTCTGAAACATTAAGCACAAGTAATTCGACTGGGACTGTGAAAACACAGCTAATTTCTCCAGTTACACGATTTTTCGAGTCACGATGACACACGTTCGTGTAGTGGATTTTGTACTTTAATCAAGGAATTAAATTCCTTAACACTTCCCTGCATTTATATTTATGAAACGGTCGTGTTTGTTAAGACCGAATTACTGAAGCACCACCCTTGCTTTATACGAAACAGTCTCGTTCACGAACACTATACACGCAATAGTAGTAATATTCATCGCCCTAGAGTGTCAACCACTCTTTGCCAAAAGGGACCATACCATTCGGGAATCGTTCTATATAATTCCCTGCCCAAGAATATAAAAGATATTATGAAATTGAATATCTTCAAATCCGCGGTTAAAAACTACCTCCTGCACCAGTGCTTCTACACTGTAAAAGAATTTATTGAATTTAATAATTGTTAAATTCGTCTTGTACTTTATCACGCCATTGCTGTAATACTTTTTTTAATAACTTATAACAATTTCAAAATCTATTTTCTTGCATTATTGTGTTGTCTTATCGCTCATTTTAATTTAGTTTTATGTGTACTCAACTTTTGCACGGTTGTGTACATAAATTCTGTAGCCCCATCCTGGCCCGGGTTTTTCTCCGGTTTTCCTTCGGGTAGAGGCGGATTTATCATACAGGTTCTCTAGGCTTTGTCTAGGGGCGGGTCTATTGTAACAATAAATCGTGAATTTAGTGTTATTTCAATTTTTAAGCACTATACTCAGAATAATCTATAGTTCGATAATAACTTACATGTAATTTTTTGCTTAAAATTACAAACATATTGACATTCTATTAGTATTATAACTCGCAGCTAACTTTTTATCTTATCTAGGAACTTTTGCTGAAATTTTTGAATCCGCCTCTGCCTTAGGGCCCTTGATCGGAATTGATGGGATGGTCCCTTGCTTGGTTCCGGAGAGTAAATTAGTTTATTGTCCTCCACTGGTCATACGCAGTTTGTACTGCTTTTTTGACAGTAAATTTATTATTATTATTATTATTATTATTATTATTATTATTATTATTAGATTAAAAATCGTTGAAATGCGTCAACGTCTTTGATAATCATAAACGCATTTCTGCGACTAGAAACTCATTCTCTGTGGGATTTTAGGGGGGGTCATGACCCCCTTGATCCTCCCCTTGTATCCGCGCTTGGATCACTCTTTGTACATTTTCTTTAAATGATCTGCTCATTTTCGATTCATCGCTGACCATGATTTCGAGGCCGCGACCTTGATATGGGTACTGCGCTGAGTTAAATGAGCACCCGGTGCATGTCCGGAAGAGAAGAAAGCGGGCCTTTAGATGTACGTTGACGACGACGCGGCAGAGGGAGGCTTGTTTACGATTGCTCGACGCCGCGCCGTCGCTTTCTCGGACTGTGGGCTTCCGCTGTACGCGCGTACCACGTGAGAGGCGCTATCGAATAAAAGAAAATTCTTAATTCGATCACATTATAATCCTAGACTAAGTAAAAATACATAAAAAAATACGATAACAGGGTAATAGTACGAATGAAATCAAAGCTCTTTTTTTTTGTGGAACGGAAAAAGAGTGAAAGTCTCCTACACATTTTACTGAGAACACTTGTCTCTATTCTCAAAACTATGTCTTCGTTACTGAGATTGTATTACTTTTTTTCATCGATTTGCGAGGGTGTTTCTCACATATTAAATACGTTTATAAAAATTACTTTTTTGGCTATCTATTCAATTAATTTATAATACTTGTATCGAAAGAAATAAAATATTAATAATTGGATTTAGGTGTTGTTCTGATCTGCGATAAAGTGCATTTACCGAGTTCTTTTAAACGAATGAAAACTCCTAACTTCTTATATACTAAATATGATTAGTATACTGAAGAAAACGAATTCTAAAAACTCCTCCAAACTTTTTAATAAGTTTATTTATGGAGCGTATACCATTCAATTATCTGTAATTAAACTACATGACTAAACTATCGGAATGATAAAGAAGCAATGGATACGACAACATTAACCTTGTTACAACCATGAAGATCTCCCTGGACAGGATCTGCCGCTCACATCCTAACACTATTAAGAGGTGAAGGAGAGAAAATATATACGTTAATGCCATTCATCAAAAACTTCATCATTCTCGTTTTTGCTTGGAATAGCGTACCGAATGGTCATTAGAGTAAACGGTGCGTCACTACGAGGTCACTAATATCCCCAAGAGAGAAGCTTCAAATAGAAAATCCGTCTTTCATTTCTTCCAACGTTGAAGATTATCCTACTTATTGTAATCGCCAATGTTCTTTTAATGTCCGTGCAAAAGGAAAGACTATTTGCTTCAAGTTATTTCTCCGAACAATTGCGCTTGTAAAACTAAGACCGATAAATCAATTGGATCACTGGGGTATTGTTCGATCCGTAGCATGGATAAGGTTACTGTCTTTCTCTATGCTATTGATTTATGTCTTGCAATAATACCAATGACGAATCGGAATCTCTTGAAGGACGTTATCGACCACCACGGATGATATTTTAAATTACTAGCGATATCCAGTACTCTATACCCGAGAGCCATTTTTTATAAAATTATTCTAAAATGAGACATTCCATTCAATGCATACTCTTCTTCCGTGTACGTACTCGTAGAGGAAATATGTGATAACTTTCTGTGAGGCAAGAATGGCGACGAGCCTCGAATCGAACCCGGAACTCCCGCTTTGATGGCAAGAGTGCAATCCACTATACTCATGTGGAAGGCGAACGGGTTAATAATGTTAGCTCTGTGTTATTATTTAATAGGTTTTTAGTTAGCTTTTATTGTATAAATTTATTGTTTCGTTTTTGAAACTTAATGTTTGTATGTATATATAGTCCCGAAGATGTCTGACTAAAAGCCGAAACGTTAGCGATCTTAAGAAGGATGAAGTATTTGTGACCTAAATTCAAGATACCATATACTTGTTGATACGCGTTATCAAGAATTTCGACTGGGTTCCATATATGTTTAGTAAATAATTACTTGTAAAAAAAATTGCTGACAGAACTGGACCACTGGTGTCATGAGTTTCGTGTAATCTGTTACAACTGCCTTAATGAGTTTTACGCTAATTACCGCAAATCTATTTTTGACGCAGATGTTCTCTCATAACGTCGCCTGGCGTTTAAGTGTTTAATCGCTTCACTTCACACGAGGTGGTTTCACATGGCTTGAGATCTTTTGATGAAGCTCTGTGTACGGTTATAACCACCCGCTGATTCCGAGTACGGGTAACAATAAAGCAATTAGTTTCCAAGACAATTGCTCTTGAATCGATGTGACATTTTAGATTTTGCTACTTTCTAGTACATAATAATTAATCGTCCAGTATTTCATTATAACAAAACGGTATTTCATTAATATAATTTCCACAGTTTTCACGTAACTATGGTTTTCTATTGTCCCATCCTGGCCTGGGTTCTTCTCCGGTTCTCCTTCGGGTAGTGGCGGATTTTCATTTTCATTAATACTTCCGTTTTATTAATCTCGAATTTTTTTAATAAAAAATGGATAACAGTACGTATTTATTAAATAATTTATTTTATAAATGTTATATCCGCTAGTGCCTTGGGTCCTGGATCCAAATTGATGGGATGGTCCATTCCTTGTTTCCACAAAGTAACTTACGTTATTATTTCACACGTGGTCACACGCAGTTTGGAACTGCTTTTTTGCAATAAAGTTCATTTATTTAATTTTATTTACTTCTTGAGTTCTATGTAGAGAATTAAGACCGGAAGACAAATCCATTATAAAATATTTCAAGTCCAGAGATAATTAGGGGGGTTTCTTAGTGATCTTTCAAGGAGTGTAAGTGATCAAAAAAAAAGTGTTTGTAAACAAAGTATAAAGATCATAAATCATAAAATGATCTCTCTTTGATGTGATTCACATATGTAATTTTGTTTTCACATCCTAAGTACTTATCAAGAAATACATGTATTATTTTTGTACGGAACATTCTCATCTCTATTAAGAAAGATCTCGTTTCTATAAGTATGTATATTCAATGAAAAGTGACAGAACTCCAGTTAGCTATGTTGCGACAAGAATAGAATACTTGTAAATCTTAGACCCTTGTGTATGTTCGCGTCTGGTTCTGTTAAAGGAAGCTTGGCTGAGACGTTTCCTTCCTTTGGTTTAGATTATTCTTTGACGCTTCCTGTTGTATCATCTCATTCTGACACAACGCCATAGTCACACATGAATGAGAAACAGGAAATTAAGTATGCGATGAGGGAATGGTATTTTTATCTTTCAGTGAACTTAAACTTGTAAGGTACCACAAGGTAAGGTATAACATATACGTCATTCAGTGTATATGTTAGGTAAATCAGTAGTCGCATATCTCCGTCACGGTACATAAAAGCGAAAAAAATACTTATACAAGGCGGCACTTCTCAAGCTTTGATCCGAATGCCAATAATAACAATCTTCTTCCCCTTGAGTCCTGTCTAATTAATCATTAGTACAACGTTTAGTATTGCAATATTAATATGAATGAATATCACACAAAGTAGTTTAGAATCTGAAAGAGAAATGTACATGTGTGTGGAAACGGGTTTTCATCTCAAACTAAACCATTGCACAATCTTAAATACGCACGTTTCTTAAATACTGGTGTGAAGCCAATAACATCGTAAAACAAATATATACGTAGATGTGGTGTTGATTATGGTGCCAGTTTTCGGATCTATTTATATTTGATGGTCTATTTTTTTNTTTTTTTTTTTTTTTTTTTTGCCGTACAAAACTATATCTCCTAATGCTTAGTGCATTCAAAGTGATATATAGTTTTCAGAACTCTAGAAACACTAATTGATGTCATAATGCAACAGAATTATATCGTTTTACTGTGCATCAACTGTTATTTTAAGCGAAATATCACTCATGCGGATGGAATACATACTAATTACACGTTTCGTACTAAAATTTTATACCAAAAACCAGCAGTTTTTGACAAACTAAGAAAATTTAGTGTGATTGAGATACGAAGTACCGAATACGTAACATGAATGAATCCATCCCTTCCATTTTAGAGCTGATGGATGGAATTCTAAGAATTCGATAATCTTACTTTTTCGGTGTCTGGAACTCCACGATAAATATTTCCATGTGAATCTCACGACCAAAAATTTTCGCTAATGATGTAGAGATATCGAAAATATTTTAGTGACCTTCAATTGTTCTCGCCACAAACAAGGGTTTATTATTTTTCTTGTAATAATATATTACATTTGTGTAACTGAAAATGTAGAAAAACATTTGTAAAATGCTCAGAATAATAGAATGTTTTTAACAAATGATGGTAAAAAGTTGTTTCAATTTAAAATTAAAAGTGAATACTTTTTTTTACTATATGAATTTAGAACTGACACGACAAATATATCCACTATGGAAATTTCGTACATCGTGAAAGTGTATGAATTGTCTTCTGCATGTGATGTATGAATTATATTCTGCAGAGACGGAAAGTTATGTATCGCCATCTTCCTAGTGACCCCTACAACTGAAGAGCTTCCCTTTCCACCGAAACTTTCTGAAGTTTCGCGAAGTGTACGCTTTTCCTACGAGAAGTCACAGAGGGGAAGAGTGTAAAGTTATGCAAGGTGTTCTTCATGAGGGCACCTCCACTTTGTGCTGGTGGCTCCAGCCTCAACACCTTTAGAAGTTCTTGCGGAGATGCGCCCGGCAATTTCTTGCTGCCACTTGCTGTACATTTCCGCTCTGCTTCACTTCACTTGTGCTCACAAATCAGAAACTGTTTCGTCATTCCCGTGTAGAATAGCGAATGGGACGCGACTCCCGATAATTGTGACCCGTTACCTATTGGGTGGAACCACGTTGCCGATTAAGACGTTTCTTCTATCTGTCAGATGGCAGATTACGACCGAACTCTATTTGGGTGCATTTTATCTCAGATAATTTATTTTACCAAGAGCATTCCGTGATCCTCAAGGGAGCATTAAATTCCATTATTTTTAAACCTTGTGTTGGTATATTATCCACTTTTTAATAGACTGCTACCATCAACGCCCCATTTCTTCCTTTCTTCAGGCTCTCAATTATCGTATTTATGTTAATATGTGGAAAAACCTTCATCACAAAAACTGTTTTCCCCCCAGGGGACTTATATCTAGTAAGTACGTGTTTGGCAAACACGGGGCACCGAGCAGAGTCTGGCATTACTTTTACTTACTAGTGCAAGGCTCCTTCCTTTCTCTTTCCTGACCTTCCTTGGTCACCTCTTGTTCTTTTCGATCGCGACGCTATTAGGGCTACGGTATCTTTCATTTTCCTCATTTTTTGTTCCCCCCTCCTTTTTTGTCCTCAATGTGTTGAGATATGTTTTCAGATATTGTAATTCAGGAGGGTTTTGAGTGGGTATGGTTGAGTCATTCGGCGAGTCCCACACGCGGGGAGAGTCATGTTGGCTCTCCCTAGTACGTATTTGCATTTTCCCTACCTGTACTGAATTTTAGGGCTCTAATGACCTCGATGCCAACGAGCCGTAAAGCCCCACCAAAAAAACTGTTTTGGTAAGGGCGAATTTTTTTGAAAATTTGACTATTCCCCTTCCCGACTGGAACATCCGTTTCTGAACAACATAAATCCTTTATTTCGTCAATTTTAGGGAAGAAGCGGGATTTATTTTTGCTGAACTCGAGTATGTTTCTTTCCCCAAATGTCACTGAGAAGAATTACGTCAAACTTCGTCTAAAAGGATTGCAATAAAATTAGCGCAAGTTTTTGGGATAAATGACGTGATCCTTTACCCCATTGGTAAAACCTTAATTAGGTTTACGCAATTTCAGGTAAAAACTATCGCAACTTTAATTTCCAATAATTATATCACTAAATGGCAATGAGACATCAGCTTTCCTACAATTATTCTATGGCACAAGATTCAACTAATGACTAAGAATGAGTGTACCTTTGAAATAATGATTAAGTATTAAAATTAATTCTCTGATTAGATCAGATTATAAAATATCGCTCGATCTGACATGTATTTTTTTTATATATCTTATTTTCGTAAGATGTAAGATAAAGATTAGTAAATGGTAATAAAATATACATTAAAAATTATGTGCAATATATACAATAAATCTCACAAAATGAAAATACTATGTTTGGTGCAGTAAATGTGATAATCACAGACAATGTGAAGCTGCGGTGTGTGATCCCTGATCCAAAATGACAAACTTAAAAATAAATTGTATCAAAAAAGCAGTTACACAACGGTGTATGTCGACGAGGAGGAATTAACTAATTTAATCTGAGGTAGCAACCAAAAGATCATTCCATCAATTCTGATAAAGTAATCAAAGTACGTTTCTTTAATTAATTATCATCCCTGGGGCTATAATAATGCCATGTACTTTCAGTAAAAAATATGAAACGTATATTTTATTTAACACTTAAACTCTGTATTGCATGTGTTTATTTTTTCGTTTTATAAATCTGCTCAAAAAGTAAATTAAATTGGAAAACAATCAAGTATTTGCTCCTTATTCTGAAATATCTTATTTGTAGTTGCTTTGTTCTTCAGGTCCTCCGCTTGATCACTTGCATCATCTCATCCTTCTTACTTCCCCTTGCTTCTTCCCCTCACTCCACATTCGACGTATCATCTGTGGCACATACGTCGTCCTCGCTGACGCCTCCTCACTCCGCAAATTACAGATCCTGATTTCCCTGACAACCACAAATTAGATTTTACAAAAAAAGATTCTAATATCTCGAAATCATATACAATGGACTGGGTCAACAAAGCTTCTGCTGCCTCCCGTGTTTTTCTAGAAGCATTCCAAAAATCTTAGAAGTATCTCTTTATTGACGCAATAATTCAAATTAGTTTGTATTGTTTTACCATAGGTATTACAAACATTTTTTATATGACTCACAAAATCACGTTACAAAAAAATTAGTTATGATTTAATAATAATAATAATAATAATAATAATAATAATAACAACAATATATTTTGTCAGGTAGTAATAATATACCGCAGTTGTAATGCTCGGATCGTATCTAGACGCTCCCCCGATGTCGGTTATTAAGACGAGTTTAGTGAGTAAACACAAATCAATAACTGAGCCTTGCTGGTACTCGTCTTTCGTGGTCCTCGTTGGCCGAAACGAAAATACATACATACAATAATATTAAAAATGGAGAATGAATTTCTTGCTGCATTAAAAATTGTCTTATTTATGCTATTTGGGAATATAGAGTTATTGGACACTTGAGTGAAGTATGTTACTCTTATGGAAGCCTCCATACGATTTCAGATTTTATCCGTGAATTCATTATTGCCATTCGTGGGGTATGAACGATATTTATCTAAAGACGTTTAAGAAGGAAGTCTATGAAAAGTACAGATTCCAAGGTTTTTTTCATATTTTCCCAACTGTTAGGGGACGATGCTATTAGTTTAGGGGCAGCTTTTTTCTCGATCCCCTTTGTCACCCATACTAATACAACCAAATGGTAATAAATGATTAATCAAGTTAATGTATTCATCGAATGTGTTAGAGGGATGATATTTTTCTAACTCCATTCTTCACGCCTTATTCGGAGAGCCAATCCATTTACCTAGGTGTTCTTGCCATTCACCACGTAGCACTGACACCAGCATAGATATAGATACCCCTATTTCGTGATTACAAGGATTGCTCATTTCTGGGAACCAAAAAATTTGAAATTAATTACAAACATTTTCCAGAAAATATAAAATTTTCGCTCATTCTATTTTTCTCTTTGAAACAATATGAAACTAATTTTTCATCGAGATATGACTATATTATATTGAATTATCATTTCCAGTGCTCCGTTTGTTTAATCGAACACAATCGATGTGGGATATATTCGTGCGAGTCCAAAAAAAACTTGTATTGGGAATATGATAAAAATATGGGATAAATACCCACAACTCATTGAATACACATTCCATTTTGATTTGTTTCGAGACTGCTGCATAGTTTCATTCATGTATTAAATTCAGGACTTACTTTTAGCCAACTTCTCTTATTGATTGTGCAATGCGAGATGTCTGAGAAGAGCACTCCATTCCTTCGTGGTGTTCTAAGTTTTAAGGATCTCTGATTACGGCATCGCGTGCCAACTCACTTCGTTAGAAAGAGAAGTAGGAAGTTCATCCTTCTGCCGATGGAAAGGGGAGGTAATGGACGAATTCTCTGATGCTTAATGACACCGACCTGCCCTCGGTCGTTCTTCCACCCTCACTTTCTCTCTTTCTTCCATTCTCTATTTTTCTCTTTCTTCCATTCTCTATTTTTCTCTTTCTTCCATTCTCTATTTTTCTCTTTCTTCCATTCTCTATTTTTCTCTTTCTTCCATTCTCTATTTTTCTCTTTCTTCCATTCTCTATTTTTCTCTTTCTTCCATTCTCTATTTTTCTCTTTCTTCCATTCTCTATTTTTCTCTTTCTTCCATTCTCTATTTTTCTCTTTCTTCCATTCTCTATTTTTCTCTTTCTTCCATTCTCTATTTTTCTCTTTCTTCCATTCTCTATTTTTCTCTTTCTTCCATTCTCTATTTTTCTCTTTCTTCCATTCTCTATTTTTCTCTTTCTTCCATTCTCTATTTTTCTCTTTCTTCCATTCTCTATTTTTCTCTTTCTTCCATTCTCTATTTTTCTCTTTCTTCCATTCTCTATTTTTCTCTTTCTTCCATTCTCTATTTTTCTCTTTCTTCCATTCTCTATTTTTCTCTTTCTTCCATTCTCTATTTTTCTCTTTCTTCCATTCTCTATTTTTCTCTTTCTTCCATTCTCTATTTTTCTCTTTCTTCCATTCTCTATTTTTCTCTTTCTTCCATTCTCTATTTTTCTCTTTCTTCCATTCTCTATTTTTCTCTTTCTTCCATTCTCTATTTTTCTCTTTCTTCCATTCTCTATTTTTCTCTTTCTTCCATTCTCTATTTTTCTCTTTCTTACATTCTCTATTTTTCTCATTTTATCCCTCACCGAAGAAATTCGAAATAATATTTTCGAATAAGTAACGAACGACTTGTATTATGATTCGTTTATTTACGATTTTTTATCAAGATTATTTATTTTGTATTAACCTCAAGGCACTACTTCATAGTATTTATTACCAGAATTACTTGTGAAAATATTGTTGTGCAAGAACAGGTTGTTTCCTCACTTTGTGCCTTCGTAAAAATTCAAGTTTTGTTCTTAAAAAGTTTCTCTTCCAACAAAAAACAAAACATACAAATAAATCAATGACGGGAACAGTTTATTGTTTTACAAAAAAAAATATTCAGTTAACATATATCTCATATTGTAACAATACATGTAACAATGCGTGTTTATTGTAACAATACATCGTGAATTTAGCGTTATTTCAATTCTTATGATTTTTAAACGCTATACTCAGAATAATCGATAGTTCGATAATAATTTGTACATGTAAATTTTTTGCGTTAAATTACAAACATATTGACATTCTATTAGTATTGTAACTCGTAGCTAACTTTTCATCTTATCTAGGAATTTTTGCTGAAATTTTTGAATCCGCCTCTGCCTTAGGGCCCTTGATCAGAATTGATGGGATGGTCCCTTGCTTGCTTTCGGCGAGTAAATTAGTTTATTGTCCTCCACGTGGTCATACGCAGTTTGTACTGGTTTTTTTGACAAATTTTTTATTATCTGCTAATTAGTTTGTCTTAAGTTATTCCATATTGTCAAACACTATCAAATAAACGTAGCGTACATAACTGGAAATATTGTTGATAATTAATGCTTGCAATGATTGATTAAGTGTTTGGGACAATAAGGTGCGATTTCTAACCTTGACACATGAGATTGACAACTTCCATTATGAGATCATGGTGACTTTAAGGGCTCTAATGACCTTCACGTTGACGAGCCCTAAAGCCCCACAAAAAAAAAATCATGGTGTCGCTATCACACCCGATACCTTGGTGCCTGGACCTCTGCACCTCTTGCACACGCACTGCAAATTACGAGTAAATCTTTCTTCGTGTATAGGCGATACCCAAACTTTCTCCGAAATGCACTGAGACATATGCCACCTGGTTTCATTGGTTCATTTTATGGTGTCACAAATCATGTGAACCGGACCACAATGTCTAAGGGAACGTATCTTTCCAAAGACCCGGTCTATCAATATTTTTGCCCATCTACAGTCGTCACTTTTTTCTCTGTTCATTTTTCAGGAACCAACAATATCTACGTAATGATTGATACATTTCTTTCCCATTTTATTTGACAACTTGTTGAATCATAATGAAACCTCGTGTCTTTGACTTTCTCTTCCATAATCCAAAAAATAAAAATCGTTCTACTTCTTATTTTTGAAAGTGCACACAGTTACTTGCTGGTTTTAATGAGATTATGTCTGACAGTTTGAATGATGCAGCAACAAAGAAATTGTCACAAGTAAAGATGAAAGTCGCAGATCTGTCTTGAAACGACATGACTGAAACAAATTTCGGAGTATTAGCCTAAAATTGCAAAACAGCATAAAATATATTTGTTGCCAGTTATTTACACGGTTTTCTTCTTTGACACTGAACTGGTAGCGCAGAGGTTCGAACCTCTTATTCTCGTCGTAATTCGGAAGAGTAATGAAGGCCACAGGTGACTGCGATGTTAACTGGACAGATGTCCAGAACGGCACGATGGTTTTGCTGTAAGGATGAGTTGAAAGCAGTTTCTCTTGATTTCGGAATCAGGCAGTTCTTTTCTTAGAAACCTTTGGCTATATCGGGTATAGTATAGATCAAAGCTGTCCTACTAGCCCACAAACCTTTTCTTTTATGACCCGCGAGTTATACATCAAATTTTTCATCAAACGTTGGGAGGCTCATCTTGCTACAAGTCTATTCTCTCGGAATTAATATTTGACGTGACAAGTCCTGTGATAGAAAATAGAGACTTGTGTTTGGAATTACCCAATCGTACATCAATATGAAAATATTTTATTAAAATTCTATATACTAAAAATCCTTTTTAAATAAAGAAAAATACGATTTAATTTTTCCAATTTGAAATAATTTCGTTCATGAAAATCAAAATATCGCATTTCAAATATATATATATGAGGTAATGCCATGCGAAATACTATGAAGTGATTGTCATTACTAATTGTTATGCAATATTTTTAAATTAAAAATTACGTTCCTTAACGCTAGTAAAAAGGAAAATACTATCCAATGGAGAAACTGCAATGCGTCTATTGTTATATCCATGCTAATCTCCGTCAATCCCTATGAATATCAAGTACGTAGTGCCTCATAACATTAATTTCACTCAGTAAAAAAAACTTATGTTCAATANCATAACATTAATTTCACTCAGTAAAAAAAACTTATGTTCAATAAAGCACTGAAAATTCCTCAAAGTTCACTATAGATACTGGAATCGATTTTTTCCGGGGCGGGGGGGAGGAGCATGAAAATATTCGATAATCATAATCTTATTTCTTGTAACATGAGTTATTGGTTTATTGGATCAATTGACAGTAAGAACGTGTCCTGCGTGGGCGACGAATGCGTGCGAGAGCGCGCGACAACTACAGGCGACAAGATTCAAACACACTTGTTGTTACGAGAATGTCCTGCGTGAGCGACAGCGTCACTGTAGCGCGCTACAAGCGCGACGTTCGACAACCCTTGAACTTCAAAATTGTTTTGAGTTTTTTCGCGCGTCAGACGCTACATTTCACACGACCTACTTGATCATACTAGAGATTATCGTATATAAACAATAAAACATAGTAGTACCAAGTAGGTCTTGACATTTCTTCGTGATCTCGTCTGAGGCTACTGTGTTTTAAAGGTTAGCTCGTGTAGTGTTGAAGTGATTACCGTGTTGTGCAAGTTCAAAACATGACAAGCGTCAGTTTTGTGGTGTTACAAATTAGTGGTTTTTCTTAGTAATGTAATAGTTTATGCAATTCACAAGGAAATAAAAAGTACAAATTAACATAACTGTACATCCTAAAACCTTTTGAGATGTAAACACAGTTGCAAGTACAAATGATAAAGTTCAATGTAAGATGTTATTTACTGATAAATATATTGTGTCTTATAACGGCATCTTTGCCTTGAGAATCCCGTATTTCGCTAAAAATCCGTCTTGTCACATAATGTCACGTATTGTTTGCGGTGTGGCGCCATCTTGCTTCAAGAGCCGACCGATCACGCGCGCGCCCTCGCACGCTACATTTTTGTCGCTTCAAGTTATTGCGCGCAATCGCACGCGTTTGTCGCCCACGTACGGCCTGAATTGTTTTTATAAGAAAGTTTAATTACGCTATTACCAACAGAAGAAAGAAAATTCATGAATCAAATCTTCCAAAAAATTGGATTTCACCTTTCCTTCATACATTTAAATTTAGCTCACAGAAAGGTTCAATTATTGTAGAAACCATGCAAGAAACGTATTAACTTTAATGCCTTATAATAAAACTGTTAATACGGTTCTAGCATAAAGATGCGTTTAAAATTATCGTTCTGCAGTTGAACCTCCAATAAAAGCTTTCCGAGCATATGAGGATGAAACATTTTTCTAGAGCGTGAAATGATCATTCAATGTAATTACATACCGAAGAAACCTCTTTCATAATTTCAAATGATTTTGTAGTTTCATTTTATTGCATGTTTTAATTTCTTATCGTTTAAATATTTTTAAGCAATTCGAGAAAAAAATATTTCAAAAGCTATTCAATGATTAGCATTTCAAATTATGAAACTTCTCTCTAAATGACAAACTATTAATTTCGTGTTTACCACCAGTCCTCTAATCTGAATGAACATTACTCGATTTAAATGTAAATGCTATTCTCGGAATGTTTTGATATAACTTCAGGAAAGTAGCATTGCCATTTCTTCGGCAAATACTCTCGTCAGTTTTTTAAATGTTGCATACACATTACAGAAATCGTGACAATAAAACGACGCCATGTCTTCTTTAAAATGTAGAGATAATATAAAATACAATGGGTTCGCGTTTCTAAGTAACATATTATTTCTTTCTTTCAACCATCACGAATCTAGAAATCTGTGTTCTCAGACGTAAGTGATAAGATTGATTTTGCTACTTGTTTATATTGTAAATATCAGGAACAATTATTAATTGAAGAGAACTCCGATTTCACTAGCAATATTTGTATTGGCAAACTTGTACACGTTTCTTCTAGAAAACTTCATCGCGGACAATACGTCGAATTTGATCTAATTTGATTCATATATTCGACATCCTCTAACCAATTTCACTCTTGCATACAGTCAACGCTACATAAGCAGTCTGGCATACAGTCAACGCTACACAAGAACATAAGAGTATATCACCATCACAATTTACGTTGCGGAACGTCATTCTCTTGAGTCTGTTACTTCCTCCCCTGAACTTACTCTAGTGTTCGTATTTCCGTTTACTCCATCTCTATCTTCCTTATTGCTTTCATGTACATCAATCTGCGTCCAAGCTGAATATGTGACGGAACGTAGTTCAGAGCAAGAAACCCGATTACATCGCGTTGCATTGATTTTAGTTGGTCACCACGAAGCTCCAGGGAAGAGATCACGAATTCATTCGCGTTATTGCCTGTAACAATTTTATGTAAATAAAGTCACCTCTTTACGTAAATACACTTTTATCTCTCGTCATACTTAATCAATCGACAAAAAACAAGGTATCGATACAAAAATTATTCTTTGGAATTTAAATATTTTGAACGACCTTGAGAATAGATTGAATATAATTATTCAAAATATTTAAATTAGAATATGATAGTAGATGAGAATAATGTCAATTATCCTTTGGTCTTGGTAAGGATCGTTGTATTGTATTTCAATGTACTTTATATTTTACTTGTTATAAATTACAAATTAAATTCGAACTGTCGAAACTTTATTCACACTCTACAAAAGAAGACAGAAAAATAAAAGGAGAGTAAAAATGAGTCGCAAGTCAAATCTCTGGTCGGTGGCTCCCTGACTTTGCTCACCCACTATATTTGAGTGTAGTGACTTGTTTATTGCAATAAAATTAAAGAATCAAAAACATTGTACGCATACGCGTCGGCAGTTGCTATATTTCCGACAAAGAATTAACGAGTAATTTTAATTATGACACGATACCAACAACACACCTCCCGAGAATAGCACCTGTTGTTCTGAAGTAGTATTTGAGAATGTTCACGTACTGTTGGTATCGTTGTTGAACTTTGAACACATATCACTTTTTCAATTACCTTACCTTAGTGTACTCTATCGTCTCTCCAATTTTTTACGTTCAGTTCTGGAACATGCTGAATTATTGATTTCGGCTCCACTTTATTCGTTTATTCTTGCTGGAACAAATTCCTCCATGAGCCATTAATCGTGTCTCATTGCTACAGGAGCGCTCCTGGCGTGAATCCCCGAAACAGAGGACTTCTTAGAGGAAACAGCAATGCACGATGACACTGAAATACTTCGTGCGCAAACAGATGACCCAGGAACTAGTTTCGTTTCAGTAATTAGAAATCAATGACCTGGAACCCCCTTTTGCGAGAAAGACGATTTTCAACCATACCCTTTACGTATTATTATAATAAAGATATTGTAATGAAATACTTAAATGGTTTAACAAATGTTAGTATTTTATTATGCTCTGCTCTGATGAGGTCCCAACACATGGGACGAAACATAAGCTTTATTTAACTCCAAATTTATTCATGGTCACTGTACGTTGTATTATACCACTATGGAAATATGAGACAATCTTCGTCCACAATTATTTACCAACAACTTCTCAATCCTGGGAGCCAAAAGAGGTCAGACATAAATCATGTTCCCTGCTGAATCACTTTATGGGGTAATTCAGTTGCAGAGTACAAATTGAATTTTTTTATCAACGGATCAATCGAAGGAAACTCTTGACAACGTGAAACTATTAGGATGTGGTCATGAGTTTTCGTCATAAAAACGTTTGTCAGATTGCCAACGTATTGACTATAATTAAGCCTTCATCAGAGCTATAAATAAATTCGTCAAGGATTTATGACTAAGTTTATGAAGCATGATTTACAATAAATAGCTCGATGTCCTGTTTGCGTTTTCTGTCCACCGATATCGAAGACGCATCAATGAAAAGTCTTGAAAACCTGTATTTTATGCTTGTAATAATAATTCAATGTTCAACAGGAGCAAAACTATCCAATATCACCCACATATTAAAATTAATACTTGAGAACGTGTGAATTTCAATAAAATAAAACAGAGAAATTCGAGAGACTACGGTGCGCTCCAAAATTTAAAACAGCGGCATATGACGTCACGTTAAGTAAACAGCCATCTACAAGTGGGCTTACGTATTTATTTCTAAATGATGACAGATAATCCGCCCCGGACCACCATCACAGGAAATCCGAGCGACGCAGACGATCTTGATTTTAGATAGCTGTTGCCCATTCCATGACGTCACAACAGTTGAATGCTTTCGAATATAAATATTCAGAATTTTCCTTCAATCATATAGATAAGGTTGAAAAATATTTAAAAGGTAATATTTCCGAAAGTATGCATTTAAGAGCTAGGAATACATTAAATTTACGATACGGTACCGATAGTTTATCTTCCAATTTATAATATCATATTCCGATAAATGTATTCTGATTTTGTTGTAATTTTGTATTTTGATAGTTGATGTATTTTTGATTTGCAGTTGTCGTGAAAAAAGTTTTTTATTTGGTATTAACACCTGTCGATGACGTCAACACGGGTTAAAACGTGGTATATGTATTACAGAATAGACCAAGTCGTCAAAGTATAGCAGAATAAACTGAGTCTTAAATCTTCAAAGACCGTTTAAAGTTGATTGACTAGAAACTTGCCCGCTAAAAGCACTCATTCATAAAAGCTTGGATCTTGACAATATAGACTGTGCTAGGAAGGAGTAGTTCCGCAACTTAATTTATGCGGTAGAACACCAGCGAATCCGTGCTTTGTTAGAACAGATTTTTCCGGTGAGATTTCCTTCGCCTAAGGAATGTACAACCGTTGCATTCTAAAGACATTATAGAACATTTTCACGGAAAACATTGTATATTTCCTCGTGGGAGATAATGAAGAGAGAATTCAGAATAAAAAGCAACTGAAGGCTAGAGGAATGGTATTCCTAGATACGTATGATGATATCATACAGTTTCTCAAAGTTTCTTTTTCATTAGATGAAACCACTGTCATTTAGTATTGAAAAATTACTAGAAAAGTATCAGTTGCTTCAGTCTGATTCTTATGCGCATTAAATACTCCAATATTTGGTTTTTGAGTAACATAATAATCCACTAGATAAATTCATGTGAAAAGCGTTTAATTTGATCAGTCAAAAGATATAGTATTTTCTCCCTAAAATATTCAAAAATATTCGTAGTCCTTAAATGAAAGTTTTTTGTTTTTTTTTGTGCAAGCCAACAGTTGTACGGAGAAACTGTACTGTACAAGAAAGGTAAACGCTACATTTTCGAAATGATATGTATAAAGATCACTGGAAAATTTAAACTTACACGGAGAAATAATCGGTTATTTATTTATCAATGATAATTTCGTATATGTGTTTTTTGTGATAAAGGCCAAAATTCTGTGTAGGACAAGACGGTCATTGTCGATAAAAGGGCGTTAAGATTTAAAACTTCATCAGATGTAATGATGGACGCAAATGATTCTACTCATTTAAGTGTGTTCGTAGACCCCAGTGGAATAAACCGGGTGTGCCCGTCCCGAGCATGCGCAGTGCAAGCCAATCATATGCAAGACATTTTTTGCAGCGGGCGAATTAGGATATCGCTACACGCCTACAACATTGTCAAACATATTACATAAATCTGTACAGCATCTTTAACTTCCCTTTCAAGATGTCTTGCGTTTCATTGGTTGGCCCACGTCCCCTCCATCTCGATGCGTAGTAACACTATATTCGTTGACTGTCTTTCTCTTCGTCATTTCGCTGTTTCTCCTTGTAACGGTTTCTATACAGGAGGCTCTGTGAAGCTGATAAAGACAGCGGAGCATCGCGTATGCGTGACGGCACGACACCTCTCTCATCGGACGTCCGTTCGTTGCTCATAACAGGACCCTCCATGGTTATGAATATGAGAAACAATAGTAGCATACATCTTGATGAAGAATAGTGTCACATTGTATGAAGAAAATGAAATATTAAAAATTTGAGGAATAATAATAACAACAAATATATCAGCAAAAAGCTGTTACAAACTGCGTATGACCACGTGAACGACAATGAACTAATTTACTCTCCAAAAGTAGGCAAGAGTAACATCCCATCAATTCCGGTCAAATGCCCTAAGCAGCCAACCTGATTGGGGCTGAGCTGGGTTTTACTCAGTTGCTTAAGGTATTACATCGGGACGGTCCCTAGTTTTGTTTCTCATCGTTATATGATAAAAAAAATCGTCCCAATTTTCATCTTGTTATAAAATATGGATATTTTGTATGGTTAGAGGGAAGAGTAGACCTTATGGTCTGAGAATCGGCAAAATAAAAAACACTTTATTAAAGTTATTATTATTATAAAGTAGTGGTGGTTTTTTTCCTTTTTACGCCCCAAGGCGAAATCATGGGATGTGCCGAGGCCACCGCGATTTGTGTGTGTGTGTGTGTGTGAGTGAGTGACAGTCGCGGCGACCCTGGATGTGCTTGTTAAGATATCAACAATTTTTTTTTCCCTAATACCCCAATTTAAAAAAATATATTCAATATAATACATAATAGTTATTTTGCAAATACGAACTATTATCTAATCTGTAAATTATTTTGTAATTATTGTAAAAAATCTGTAATTATTTTAAAAAAATGTTGCTAATTAATCGTAACTATAAAAGTAACTCAAAATTCGAGATTAATAATTGTATAATGAGATGCGTAGTTATCGCATAAGTAAATTTTCGACCTCCAATTAGGTCTCGAATGTGAATTGCTAGAGTTGCTGGTTTCGGTGATTTAACAGATTAAAAAGATTAAAGTTATTTATCATATTTGTCGTTCTGTTGTGAGAATTGCACGAAGACGTCAACACCTAAAATATTATCCTACAACTCGTAAAATTGTGAGTGTAATTAACTGTATTGAAAACTGTTTCCATGCTGAAGAAACGTATAAAATATCTTGAAGTGAGATAATTTCCTAACATAAATGTATTAGTTCCACTGCACTTGAATTTTTTTCCTCTTCCTTATTCTTCTGAACAGTAATATTCTAAAAAAGTCAACTTGAATTTTAGTGCCTAAGTACGTAAATAATTTTCATTATAATTTTGTTTTCGAAAAACAAATCGGAAGGACCTTTTAATAAAATCGGAAAGACCGTTGTTTGTTTGAATAATATTTGTTGTTCAAAAATCATAAATAAATTAATACTGAAAAAGGTTTTAAAGTTTTTTTCTTTGAATTCCAAAAAAAGAAAACTGGATGAACGATCATATAAAAAGAATGTTAAATGCATTGCTGGAAATACGAGAAATTCCTTCTAAATAATTTTAATATAGCATTAGATTTAATACTATGAGAAAGTTTCGAATGAATTATTCCATATAACAATATTCAAAAATTGAATAAATGAAGTTAAGTATGGATTTAATGTTTTTTTCTGTAAATATTTATTGTAAAGGTTTCGTACTTGGTTGGTGTATGTTGATTTTGTGTGTTAAATACGATAGCTTTTATTATTTAATTTTCTATTTCTAAAGAAACATTTTCTGTCATAGTACAAATGTATAAGGGAGATAAGCATATTTTAGTTTCTTACATGTTTAAAAAATTTCGAGATTGTTCAAATATGGAACAGAATCTAGCTGAATTCTCATAAACATACTAGGCAATACCGTTATATGTGACAGGTTTTATTTACTCACGACTAATTTGTTGAATGATTGAACTTCGTGAGCTGAAATCCATTATGCCTTTATAACCAACCTTGCTTCAAACATAACTACTAAAGTTACTCAAAAGTAACTCAAAATCCTTTATATCCACTCGAGAAAAATGGTCTGTAAAATTTTTGTTTAGTGCAAATTAAGTTATATTCAAACTAAAGCGCGGGAGAAAAATATGACCATTTGTATGTTGGCATACTTTGGTGGGTGCAACTGTCAATAAATTTTTAACAGAAAAATTGTTTGGTTGAATTAAGTTTTAAAATTTTGACTACCGGTACACAAAATGCATCTATAGTATTTTTAATGGCAATAATACAATTCGTGTTGTATTATTAGTTACTAAATAGAGTGACATTTCTGTTAATATTTTCAAAACAAATAAAAATTAAAGCATCCGTCATTCAGAGAGTCCATTCATTATTTTGTCTAATTATAAAATTATATTACTCGGAAAATTAAAAGTTAAAATGCGTTTGATGCATTGATTTCTTCAAAACAAGCTAATCCAGTAAGAGTTCACCTGTGTTTGGAACAGTACGAATTAACACAGGTTTGTCTTTTTCTCGCCAAACAAAAATAAAACTAGCTGCAAAATTGCTCAGCGAACTCTAAAATTAACTCATCATATAACACAATTTTTGAAAAATCACTTTTCAAAAAAACCCTTCAAACATTTTTTTCTCCTTTTCTTGAAAAATTGCCTGGATGGATATAGAGCGTTTACTTTCTTGCTTATCAACTATTTCGCACAAGTTGGGGGCCGTCCATAAAAAACGCAACGCAAAAATTACCATTTTGAAACCCCCACCCCGAAATTAAAAGAAAGTTGTCCTTTTCGTATTTCTCATAATGTGTATGTGCATACACACACAAATATGTATGTGTAGCCTACATATATAATATACACTCATATATACATATTAATCCCCATCCTGGCCCGGGTTTTGCTTCGGTTTTCCTTCAGATAGAGGCGGATTTCTTATACAGTTTCTCTAGGCTTTGTCTAGGGGCGTGTTTATTGTAATAATAAATCGTGAATTTAGTGTTATTTCAATTCTTATTATTTTTAAACACTGTACTCAGAATAATCTATAGTTCGATAATAATTTGTACATATAAATTTTTTGCGTTAAATTACAAACATATTGACATTCTATTAGTATTAAAACTCGCAGCTAACTTTTTATCTTATCTAGGAATTTTTGGTGAAATTTTTGAATCCGCCTCTGCCTTAGGGCCCTTGATCGGAATTGATGGGATGCTCCCTTGTTTACTTCCGAAGAGTAAAATTAGTTTGTTGTCCTCCACGTGGTCATACGCAGTTTGTACTGTTTTTTTGACATTAAATTTATTATTATTATTATTATATTAATATATGTGAATGTGTGATATCCCCATACTCCTCCCCTTCATTACTCACCTGTAACCATACCTCTTACCCCTTGATCCAATAATAAAGTGTCTCTAATCTCACTCCCTTCTTCCGTTAAGAAATTTTTTTGTTGTTTTTTCGAAACTTTGAGAACAAATTTTCACACGCTGTTTCAGTTATTCGTTCCTCCTCCTCTCTCTGCTCTCCGTCCTAGTTCTCTCTCTCTCTCTCTCTCTCTCTCTCTCTCTCTGAGTAATTTGAGTACATGGATTACAGTGACAAAATTTTAGATCGAAAATTTCCCGTTAAAACACATCCCATTGAACTTACCGTCCCCACTAGGGAGAGTAAAGTAACTTATGGACGGCACTTTATATTATACGTTAATTAAATAGATGGGTGATTAATCATTTGTTATCTAATTAGTTGATGAGTTATGAAAATACCAAACAATGACATAATCTAAAAAATACTATTGGGCATACGGACATCTTCTCCATCGGGAAGATGTCAGCGACCGCACAATTTCTCACCGCCACAACTTGGTCGCGAAACGGTAACGTGTTCACGGCTGCGAGCAAACATAGTTAGCTGGGCGCCTTCCGTCAGTCCAGTGGTGGTTCAGGAAGTAGGCGGTGGTAAGCCCAAGCTCATGACAGTATTGGCAGATGCATTTGGACAATGACAGTGTGCGTGTTACCGACCGAGAGTTACATAGATTTCAGCGATATATCTGTGCAAGATGTAGGACATGTGGATCCGTAAGTACGAGTTAATTGTCTTCCTTCCTCCACGCCACTTATTCACCACAACTCTTCACTCATAGTTACCGAAATATTCTCAAGTATATTGTGTATGGGACTGCTGCTCGGTTTTGAAAGCGATTTCTTATGCCTGGTCACTTTAATGTAAATTTATTATTTTACCGTCACTGGACCTTAAATTTTCCTTTTTTAAATAAATTTTTTTTTTCCAAATGTTCACATCACTCAATTTTCACTTCGTGTCAGTCTTCAAGCGAAATTACTATTACGTTTCCGGTTTTGACCTTATATTACGAACTACGAATTTGTCTCCATCAGAGTCGTTGGTAACTCATTGCTTCTCTAATTAGAGCATGAGAGAAAATTAGAATTCTGAAACACCTCACATATTACTTTGCGTATAAATTTAAAATTAATTCGGTTTCAAATTCTCAATTAAAATGGATTTAAAGTTGTTTCTTCTCGAACCCACCAATTTTGTGTTATAATTCTTTTTGGCCACTTCATTGTCATTAATAATTTGCCGACGTTACGAACTACGTTGTGTTCATCTTCGACGCACGTTATTCAAGAACACCCATCGCACTCAATCACCGTTTCCAGCGGTGTCCGGTTCACATGGCTGTCAGATCACAGTTTGCAGGTGCACTAGAAGTCTGTAGGATGAGAAAAATATTTGTCCCGTACGTTTTCTGTACCAATTTTTGTCCTTTTCAGAGCTGGAGCTTTCTTCATTTTTTTATAAAATAGTTCATAATAAGTTACTTTCTATAAGATTTTCAGTAATCTCTGAATGATTTTCCAAACTATAGGTTGATACAGTGTGTGGTAAGGTGTTGATAGAGGTTTATACAATTAGTAATAATATGAAGCTATCGTCTACTCTATCATGGTAATTTATAAATCTAATTTATTTAATCTGTCTGTACCTCTTTCCAAACACTTTCGATGCTTCTTAAGCGTGCGAAAGAGCTTTTTGCTTTATAAATTATCTCGGTAGAGCAGGTGATACCTTCGTATTAATTCTAATATTTTCCAAACGTTGTTCCATGTGTGAATTTCTAGTTCCGTTTTTGGTTCGATCTAATCTTCCATGTATCAAAGGGGACCTCTGACGTGACAGCAACGCGATCTCTTCCAAGATCCAGTCGATGTGACTTCAATCAACCGAGCTGGAATCCGATTAGGGTGTCTCTTACGGATGCAGATCGAATTAGCGAAAATACGAAGGAGGCCATGCGCTCTTCCCAAATGTCGCTGTCACCGGCTCTCACTTGACGTTGACACGGCTGTTCTCCATCGCCGTCATTAACACTCTTCTGCCTTCACTACATCCACGACTTCACGGAACTGGAATACGGGAACTCGTTAATTGCATTTTAGTTTAACGACTAATATTTCTCCTCTCTGCTTCATGATTTTTAAATTAAATTAAATCGCTCATTCCCAATTTCAATCGTCAATCTCCACCCCACCCCCCAGCCCTACTCTCAAAATTTTTTTTATAACACACGTTTAACTACTATTAAATGGGACTTGGAATAAAATCTGAGCTTCTTAAATTATCAAAGATTTGAAACACGACGAAAAACGGGTTTTGATAAACAAATGTTTTCTTCCTAAATGTCCCTTTTGAGAGAAAAAAGTCAAACCACTAAGATCTCACCTGTAAAACAATTTTTTCAAACCGCTGAGAACTCTTTAATATTCAGAAGAAAAAAAAGTAAATTAAATATTTTAGAATGAAAAGCAATATAATTTGTGAATACCCTTCAACTCATAAATTTTCATAGCTATTGATTAGGTATCAAATACTCAAAACAGAAAAAAATAAAGAACAGGAAGCAACAAGATATAACAGCACTTGGTATTTTAAATATTTTTCCGGTAATTCATCTAAACACAAAACGTACGAAAAATAAATACGACTGCTCTAGATTAAATAGTACCGTTAAAAGTATTCTCCGCCCTTTTTTAATGTTACCAATTTTCTACCACCTCTTTCAACGATTAGGAATTCATTTCTCCGAAACTGTTTACAAACATATCACCCTTTTTTTTTGTGTTTGCTAGTATATTACGTAAAGAGTTAAAATATAATTGTTACAAGTCTAAAAACCGTAACTCAGAGACACTTTTTTACCGTCTTTATTGAGGGTCTATTCCTACTCTTGCCGCAACAGTGACATGTTCTAGCATCTAAATAGCATTTTCGTGATCACTCGGAAAGACATCCCCCCACCACCACCTTCCTTCCTGGTCGTGTGGCCTCTTCTCTTCCGATGTAACACGCGACCAGAGCAGTCACGTGGCTGTAGAGTTCACCGGTTCCGCTGCGGGACTTCCCACCCACCCACAACCCGCTGGCATTGGAGACATGCGATCGGCAGCGAACCCATGAACCTATGTCCACATCCCGTGGGTCTTCAGTCGTCCGCAGCACAATAAAGATGGATGAGCAATCCCTCAGGACTTGAATCCATTGCCAAAATCTCAACCGATTTAAAATTAATAGAAACGAATTTGCGCGTTCTGAATAGTTATACATAAGTTGTAATGATAGTATTTAAAGAAAGGCAATTTTTCCCTAGGGGCAACCATAAATTAAGTAATTCAAAAATACAATTTTGAGATCCCCTCCATAACGCACCTGGAATGATATCTCTCACCCCCCCTCAAAAAAATACTACGTAACTTAACGCCAGCTCTACCTCTCAACTCTCGTTAAGAATTTTTTTTGTTGCTTTTGGTAATGTTAAACAAATTTTGGTACACTGACTTAATTGTTCATTTCTCATTTCTCTGTGCTCTCACTGACCAGTACATGAATTACAGTGACAAACCATACGGTTAAAAAGCGCCATATAAATATACCCCATGAAACTTATGTAACACCCTTATGCAGTGTAGCGATATCATATACCCTCATCCTTCAGGGGGACGGTCCCTTGCGATTCGTCATGCTGTAGTGACGGTCAGAACACGTTTAAATGATGTTCATACGTTGCTGTGGCTGGAATTCGGCTCAATTTGGATTTGTCACTTTATTTTCCCCCACAATTTATTTCTTTATTCCTCACATTATTTCATCGGCACGTTTGTCATTAATTAAGTCGATCAAACGAAATATTTTCTTCTTCTTTATTTTGGATTTACATCTCTCTTTTGAACAATAAGTTAGTTGTTTTGATAATAAGTAGTTAGTTAATAGGAAAAGAATAAGAAAGTTGTTACTAGTGTGGTACACAATACTCTCTACACAATAGAATCAAAGACAATGGGTATAACTTGTTAGGGATTAGATCGTGAAATGTAGAAACAAAGTAAAGGATTTGATAGAGAATAACTGTGAGCTAGTAGAGTTATTTTGAAAATTTGATCTTACGATCCATGAGAGTATAATAAAAAAAATTCACCTTTTACTAAATCTGCTCGTCTAAAACATAAGTTTTACTTTAGTACCGAATTTTTCAAAAATTCCTCGTTTTCTGTAGAAATGTCGAGGAACGGATTAAGTCATTTTCCAATATCCGATAAAATTGATAATAGAGTTGTATTAAAATAAGCTATTTTTTAAAATTTATTTATACAACGGAACTTGTGAATAATCGTATGTATTCTGTGATACATTAATTCTTTTTAACATGCGCCAGTTTTTAACACGATAACCGGGGCTTTTTAAATAAAACTATTAGAAGTTTCTGGTCTCACAAGAATAGAGATTATAGTACAAAACCCTATCAACCTGATGTAGTTCCTGTTGACACCTATTCTCTTCTTCCTGTCTGCATGTGCGATTCGCAGTTCGTTTGTTCGCGTTTGCGCACCGATGCGCACCCAGCCGAGCGCCATGGAACCCGCTAGTGTTCTCCTCCCCACTCTGCCTTCGTCACAGAAGACGAAGACTGCGCCACTTCAACCACTTGCTGCTCATCAAAGGTTTCTTCCATAAGGAGATAACTGCGTTTCCTCAATCTTACTTTTGTTCCATTCTGCAGTGCTGGCAGTGTGTACTTCATGAATATTCAAGTCTGGCATAGACCGATCCTCTGCTGCACCGTTGAAATTGGATGTCGCTATTTCACATGAAATTCACGTATCGGAATATTCGTGTTTTATTGTATACATGACTGTGCGGCTAATTACGACTACGTGACGCATGGATTCGTGTTTTGTTTTTTTAATAAATTAGGGGCAAGATGAAATATAATACTAGATGTTAGTGAAGCTTCATTCACATATGATGATAATACCATAATAATAATAATAATAATAATAATAATAATAATAAGAGCCCCTCCCTGACTACGGTGTCAGCGTGCTCGCTCGTCACCAAGTTATCCCGAGCTCAATTCCCGGTAGGGGTAAGAAAAAATTCGTAGCTTTTCACTTCTACCTCTCAGTTCATATAGCTGTAGCGTTTGGAAAGTTCACCCTCTGCGGCTATCAACCGCAGTTGTAATACTCGGATACAGCTATTTAGATTCTATCTGGACGCTGTTCCCCCAAAAATTCACGATGTGTCAAGTAAGTAAACTCACCTTACTAACACTCGTTATCGTGGTCCTTCGTTGGCCAATTCGAGAATACAACAATAATAATAATAATAATAATAATTAATAATAATAATAATAATAATAATAATAAAGATCAGGAAGTTCTTCCAAACAATAGGGCCAAACCACTGTGGGATACTATAATCATTACCGATCGAGTTGTAGAATCAATTAAACCTGATATCGTGCCGGTCAATAATATGTCCCATTAAGCCCTGAAAATTGGTTTTGTTTCTTTAGATCTCAATATGTGAAGCACTACTGTAAAAAAAAAGGGGAAAATATAAGAACATAACCGGAATCAACCGGAAGAACATGAGAATCTACTAAATTGATGAAAATTATTCCTGTTGTGGTTTCTGCCAATGATCAGTATTGAGAAACGAACCCCACAGCTTCAAGATCATTTGAGAAAGCTGCATTAGTGGGTACAACAAGAATTGTACGCAAGGTGTTATCCCTTGAATGAAACATCTTTCAAGACCGTTGCAGTATGATCTTTTCTCTAGAGTTGCCAGATCAGCCGTCGGTAATCTAATAATTCGGACTGTTTTGTGTTTTTAAAGAAGGTTTTAATGATAATTTATTATCTCAAGTGAACTGTTGTTCATGCTTTTACAAGAAGTACGCATATAAATTTACGGAACCAAATGAAATTAAATCCTCTTACAGAGAAGACAAAATAAGCAATAATGACAAAAAGAAAAATGAAGCAAAATAAACGAAAAGATACAACGGAAAAACATGAGTTCCTGAAGAAACATTAATGACACGTTAACTTCCGAGGCACAAAATTTTAACTCGTTATTTGACGCAACACTTCAGAACCCGAATTCCTGAACCCATTTTTTTTTCGACAACTTCCCTTTTAATAACCTGTTTACTTAGAAATGGAGATTGAACTGTGATTGAGGTCACATGCTAAATTTAAGTTGGGATGGGTTCAAATACCGAAGATCGAAAAAATGTTTACACTGATCTCAGCGTACAGATGGCATTCCAGCTCCAATGGATTGAATTACACCAAGGGATTCGTGGAGGGTAGAGCTCCGCAATTACTTGACCTCGGCACTAGAAGGAGATGTGGTCAGCATCTCGCTCCGACCGGTTTGACCCCAGGGTAGATCCTGGTACTCATTTTACAGCAGACTGAGTAGGTCTGGGAGTCAGTTTGTTGAGGTGTGATGAAAAATCCCAAATCCAGGAATCGAACCCCGGCCATCCACCCAGCGCTCTACCCACTGTGACCCCCGCTGACTCGTCCCTTGGGCACCTTCGGGGCCTGTTCTGGGATAGTTTGATTTGACAAGCTCAGCCGTCTATGAAGTCCGAGGACGTCTATCGGAGCATATGTTTGACCATTAACCACTAACAGACATAAGGCGAGGTCCAGTCCACGAGGTCTGCTCTACCACCCAACCCATCATTGGATGAAGGAATGGGGAAGAGAGATGGCTGTTAGGTAACATTGGTCTGGAATGAGTGAGGAAAACCTCAAGTGAAAACTTCACTCACTTAAGCTGACCGGGAATTCGAACCCGCGCACCCACACTCAGCAGTACGTTAGGCGTGTAGACTTTACAACTACCATTACGCTAGTGACAGATTTAGGGGTGGAGCTTCCGCCCCCCCCCCCCCCCCCCCCCCCCCAAAAAAAAAAAATTCTTTTCATATATATATTATATCGTCGAGAAATTTTCTTCGTATATATCGTCCAAAAAATAAACTATTTGGTTTGTAGGCCCATTAATCACGTAGGGTACAAGTAGAATAATTATATTTTAACATTATCGTAAATTGCACCAAGTTTTCCAGACCTTCTTACTCCCCGGAGATCTAAACCCCTCCTAAAATGAAATCGTGGATCCGACAGTGCCCACCGCTCTTGGTAATATTTACTCGTTCTATGTTTTGAAAACTCGGAGATGACTCTCCCGCTGGGAGTCCTAATACATCCCAGTCCAACTTTCCGTTCCCTCAAGATCTCCGGGCATGACTTCTCTCGGAATGCATTTGTCCGCTCTCGACAGGGAAGTGAAGAGCGAGACGGAAGATCTTTCCCTTTTTCACGGAGCAAAGAAGCATGAAAAATCTCGACAAATGCGACGCCTCCATCTTAATGGTCAACGTAATTCCTCCTCTCCACTTTTCTCGCTCCTCCACCGACCACCTGTCTCAGAACCTCTCGGCGCGTGCAGTCGCGTCACGCCCCCGCACTCGCTCGCACGCCACTGCATCGCTAGCGCTCCTGGCGGTCGTCACTGCGTTCCCACGAGGACACTCACGTCGCCTCCCAATGGCATTCTTTCTCTCAACAATGAACGTTGTTGTATTGTCCGCGGGGATATGAATGCGAGATTTGTATGCAACACTTGCTGTGGAAAAACTGCCCACGTCTGCGCCTTGGGTAATTAAGTACTGCGAGGTAATGTGAATGTAATGTGGCCATTGTGGTGCGGGTTTTTCACCGGTTTTCCTTCGGGTATGAGCGGGAAAGTCTAAATAGTTTTTGTTATTATTAATCTCCTATTCTTAACTTATTTTAATAGCTACGATTCATTGATAAATAATAATAAATAGATACCAGCACGTATTGTTAACTAACTTAAAATATTAAATCAACCATTTCCTATGGTCGGTATTGATGGAATGGTCCCTTGTTTGTTCTCGAAGAATAAATTAATGTACTTCCCCATATGTTGTCATACGCAGTTTGTAACTGGTTTTTTTTTCACAATAAATTTATTATTATGAAATAAGTCTACAATATTATGATGTGTTGGACGTCTTCTCATGATTGGGAAACGAGAAGACATTTTGTGGTCCTTAATCAGATGAATGTTATTGGAAAAACAAGAGAATCCTGCCTCCTCCTCTTCAGTATAACTCTTACATCTCTTCACAATCTGGAATGGTCGGTTTCATTTTTCTCTTAGTCGCGATCTCATAAGATCGATTATCCGCTGGTATTTTTCCCACACATACCAAATCATATCTTTGATCTTGACCAATTATTTATTTTGTTCCCAAGACCAGGCAGTGTGTCAGAATAGAACATCACTTTATGGGTGTCGCAATCGAGAACGATTTATTTCTTTTCTATCCACTTTCCCTTGTTGCTCGCAATCTGGGAGGTAACGCTACCAGAATAAATACGAGAAGTTGAACCCCTAACCGGATCTTGGGGACATGTTTGTGACGTCGTGCATCAACGGAAAAACTTGACTGAAAAAAAGAGCGTCCCGCGTGCCAACTTTTTTGTTTTCTGGTAAAAATCTGTTTTTACGGTGAATACACCATGGAATTCTCTGCATTGCTACGTGGGACTTATTTTCCATTTACGACTTAAATACTTTTATTATTAAAATTATTTTCATTTTCACTATAATATTTCAAGTTTGAGAGGGGGGTTCATCCTCCCTTTACTTTGATTATTACTTAAATTACCACTTCAATGTTGCATTGCTCTCGTCTCTATGAGCAAAACAAAAAACAAAAAAAACTGGGCTCTAGTGACCTTCGATGTTGACGAGCCCTAAAGCCCCACAAACAAAAATTCTATGAGCAAACTTATATTACGAATAAAGGAGAATTATTTTGATCTTATCTCCAAATTTCTATCCCTCCAAATTTCATTTAAGATTTAAACGTTTAAGACTCAAGCAGTCTTAAATGAACAGCTTGACGGAGATGGTTGCAGTGAAATCTTCCATTATACTTAAAATTTTAAATGTTCGACGGGTGTGTAACTGAAATAGATATCATTGGTTTTTAATTACTACATACAATCCAAGCCCTGAAGAAGAGGTCAACCATACCTCAAAACTTTGGCAAAGGATGTAACAACCAAATGTAATTAAAGAAGAGTTGTATATCAGTAATTCTGTCTTTATAATGATTGTCTATAATTGGGACACATAATGCTTGGAAGGAGTTATTTGCTGAGAATATATACGACAATCAAAAATTCTTCATTGTAAAATGTATTTATATATGTGTTAGAAGGATGTCAAAAAGCTGATAGAGTTCGTTTCGTTCCTTGTTTGCAGGCGGCGCGCAGCGGAGGCTGCCGCCATGACCTACCAAGGGCTGAGCCAACACGTGCGTTTCGACCAGCTGCCTGACCCATCGTCTCGCTTTTCCCTGCAAGATCTCATCGGCGAAGGGACTTATGGAGAGGTGTACAGCGCCAGAGAAGTGGTGTCAGGTGAGCCCACTCATCGTATTCAGCCGGTTTTTCTTCCAGAAAAACTAGAACCTTCACTTTAAAAAACTGATTCCACCATCCATTTTCTCTTACTTTCTCGTGCAGATGACGAAACGTGAGGAAATGGGAAAACATCGACGAAATATCGACGACCTGACCAAATTCATGAGACGAGACTTTTTAATCGGGCTTAAAAATGTTCCATCTTTGTATCTTTTACGTGGATAAGTGAAGTCATTGTGTGAATTTGGAGCTGTGTGTAGAAGACGGCAGCGTCCTCTNCAATAATTTCATTCAAAGCACATTTCTTCATTCTATGATAGGTCTCATCTTGCATATTATTTAAAATATTTTAAAAATTTATTGAGTTCTTACCTTGTTTTGGATAACATATAGTCTATGCAATATATATATATATATATATATATATATATATATATATATATATATATATATATAATTTAAAACTCCTCCAGTTGAGCAAAAACAAAAACGTTATTATCTTGGCATGTAAAAGAGTGAAAATATGGCAAATGGGTAAAAATATGACCTCTGCATCTTAAGATTTTGATGAATTTCACCCGATGTTTGGAAACGAAAGAAAAGAAAACGTGTATTAAAACTAAAAATCAAAGACTGTACAAACCTTTGCACTTTTCTGTTTATCTTCTATCAAAAGGATTTAAATTAGAAAACTTTTTCACTTTATTAGATATGTTAGCTGTCTACGAAGTCGATTTCATCTTATATTTTTGTAATGCTAATGTTTGTTTGTTATTTTAGATTAGCAAACTTCGCTGTTTGAAATCCAAATGCCAAACGCTATTGCGTTGTCGCTAATACGTAATCTTCTCCTACCCTGAATAAAAGAAAAAGTTTAGAGAAGTCATTTCGCAGTTCATTTTGCAAATATTCTTCAAGATGCATTACTGGAAATGAATACATGATTAGTTTTGAAAACCAGATTTTCTTCATTAATTTGTTATTATCGTTTTCAGTTCTCATTTCACTGTGGATTAGTTCACAATTTCATTTACAATTTTATTTATTTATTTATTTCACCTCAGCAATTGGTACATGAATGAAAACGTTTAATGTTATGTACATCTTCAACATAGTAAAATGTACTGTAGATAAATGGAATAAAAGTTCCTTATTTCATAAAACAATCACTTGCATCAAAGCGCACGGAAATTCATTGCGCCAATAGTTTTCTACTAAACTAATAATAATAATAATAATAATAAATTTATTGTCAAAAAAACAGTACAAACTGCGTATGACCACGTGGAGGACAATAAACTAATTTACTCTCCGGAACCAAGCAAGGGACCATCCCATCAATTCCGATCAAAGGGCCCTAAGACAGAGGAGGATTGAAAAAATTCAGCAAAGATTCCTAGATAAGATAAAAAGTTAGCTGCGAGTTATAATACTAATAGAATGTCAATATGTTTGTAATTTAACGCAAAAAATTTACACGTACAAATTATTATCAAACTATAGATTATTCTGAGTATAGTGTTTAAAAATCATAAGAATTGAAATAACTCTAAATTCACGATTTATTATTACAATAAACATGCTCCTAGACAAAGCCTAGAGAACCTGTATAAGAAATCCGTCTCTACCCGGAGCAAAACCCGGGCCAGGATGGGGTTACAGAATTAATGTACACATCTGTGCCAAAGTTGAGTACACATCAAACTAAATTAATATGAGCCATAAGTCAACATCAACTACTAACTTAATATGAAATAATAAAACTTGAAGAAAGTTTCGCAGAATAAGCGACTAATTAAAGCTGTCTAACTTATTTTCAAATTATATTTGTAATTTCTGGTAACTCCGACTGTTGAACGGATTGATTTCGTTTGTTATTTGACACTTTCTGGGATAGTAAGTCGTGCGAGTTGTTTTCCTATTGGAATTTCTCGCATTGGGCGTTTCGAGCGCCACAGTCTAAAACACTGCGGCGCCCAGTTTGAATCAACGCACTCTCCGTATCCCGTTATGATTTTGTTTGACCACAGTAATAACCACGGCTTCCTACAATTACCAGTCTGGATCATGCATTATGTGGCAACGGTATAACCTTGGTTGGGCTCTAATGACCTTGCTGTTGACAAGCTCTTAAAGCCCAACCAAAAAAAAAGTATAACCTTCACCGATTTGGTTCAGCAAATGGATTGCTTACGCATACATATTCTTCGTGCCAAATGAATCTGAACTTAAAGTAATTGTTTATTTATTGCGGTCACGCTATATTTTTTAACTTCTACGATATTGACGACTAAATATATGAACGTGTTCGCTTTGGCCGACCGGTCGACCTACGAGACCGGTGTTGTCAAGCGTTAGACTCCGGCCTGGTAATTGTAGGAGGCCATGATAATAACAAACAAGCTCAGTGTTTAACTCTCCGTTAGTAAAATAAATATTGTCCCATTTTATCGAAACATAAAAATACAATGCAAAATGTATATTGTAAAAAATAGACAAAAGTTTTCGGATTTGTCATGAGAAAAATGATTTCAGGAACATCTCACAATTCTCTCCAAAAAATTTACAGCTACTTTTGAGAAAACCAAACACACTCGATTATAAACTCGAAACGTTACTCTCATGCGATATGTCGCTTCCGTTTTGAAAACACGTAAAGTTTGAGTATTGACAAGAATTATGCACACTGCTATGGATCTCCTGTAATCTAATAAACATTGTATTTTTCCCTTTAGATAAAATGTTTTGCCGTCTTAAAAGCTGATATTGTGATTCAAATCCTTTTTGCTTTCCAGACATCCTTTAAAACCGAAAGACAATTTTCGAGTATTTATATTTTGGTGTGTGGACATACTATGATCATATTTCAATTCCGATTAAAGATTTGATATAGATCTGAAACTAATAATTATTGACAATTTTTGGGCAACTTTGATCTACCAGAGTCCAAGTACTTTTAAGTATAACTTTTTTAACCACATTTGGGAACTATTTGCTCGACCGTGCATGAAAACGTCACACTACTCCAATGATAAAATGTGAAGCTTTGTATTCAATACTGCAATGGTAATGCATGAAACAATACTAAAAATATAAATTATGATATTGCAATTGTTCTATTTACATCTGAAAATATTACTTCTATCGTAAGTAGAAAAGTATCAGCATTCACTTTTATTTGTGTCTGTATACTTCTTAGAAATAAAGTTATCGGGATTACCACAGTGATCGGTTTTAATAGCAATTAATTGCAATCTCGAAGCAAAGAAATATGTGAAACGTTTCGCAGTTCGTTCTTGTAATTCTGTTTTTCTTCTTAGTATACGAAGATTACGCTCATTTTCTATTTATTTAGGTATTCTTGCAAAAAAAAAGGGGGGGGAAAGCGTAACAAAATGACATTGGCGTGCGAAAGCCTTGCACTTTGCATCACCGATGGCGTTGACTCTTTAAGAGTGAAAGGGGTGTGACCTTTTTTCCGTCTTTACAGGAAAGACAGAAAGGAGCAAGAGGTGGTTGCCCCTCCAAGTAATTGCTCCGTGTAATTATCAACTAAAAACCTCACAGAAATCATTAGTGCGATTATAGTTGTACGACCACATTCTCTCGCTTCCCCGATTTGTTTTGTTGATGCTATTCGATTAATCAAAATTTAAATACTATACAAATAGAAGAAAGAAACTTTTAATAGAATATATTAAATGCAAATTTTTATTAACAAATAAAATAACCAAAAAATATATGTATGTACTTCCAACATGTGACTGCTAACTCCTGAGGTAGGTCAAGGTATAAGGATCGTTCCGCAATAGAGAGTATGCATCCAAAATCATTGATGAAAATAATTATATAATATAGAGTCTACTCACTACCCGACAACTTCCCCGAGTGACCGTGTAATCAGATCACTTCGTAGCGGACCGTAGAAAACATTTTACTAAAATTATTCCTCTTTATACTATATTTTCCGTATTTTATTGTTTACTCTTTCATTCCATGTTTCTCCTTAACTGTCTTTTCTTAATCCTAGCTTTTGTGCTGATGCAACTTTACAAAAAAATATTTTCCTTTCGTATTTTACATACAACATATTGGTTCGTTTTTTTTTGTATTTTTTTTGTAGAGGCTTCTATTTTTTAAACAGAAGATCGAATTTCGATATCGTTATATTCGTTGATTCGCGCTTGAACTGTCAATTAATTAGACGATTTTACGTTGACATGACTAATCGCGGAGCCAAATTAGGAAATTTATGACTATTAGTGATGAAAGAGAAACTTCGTTCTATGAGGAAAAATTACCTTATTAGCAGAGTCGTTTGGCCTTCGAATCTTCAACTTTCACTGTCCTGAATTTCGTCCAAATCCCTCGAAGCGAGTAAATATATAAAATATATAATACATGAAGTAATTTCTGTTCATATAATTGAACTAATACTTTTTTTTTAGGAAAACGGGTAGCAGTGAAAATTTTGGAAAATGTAGCAGATAACATAGAAGAAATTGAAGAAGAGTATTTAATACTGAGAGATCTGAGTTTGCATCCAAACATTCCATCATTTCATGGTCTTTACCTGAAACGAGGACATGTACCTGAGGAAGATCAACTATGGTTTGTTATGGAGGTACGTTCGTATGGCATGAAAAATAAAATCATAAAACTTTGTTCATCTATCACATTAAATCAGTAATAAAGTGTATTTTTTCATTAGACATTCTATCCCATCCAAAAAATTTTATTCAAAATAATGTCTGTGTAGTGAACTTGAAAGCTGGGTAAAATAAACTTACGAATAATTGGATGACTTCCTTATTGCTGTTTTCCCGAACTTGTCCAAACAGGTTTTATGTCCTTGATCTTGCAACTGGATGAGTTTACCTTTCTCCTCACCTCACCACACCAGCTGTAACACATTTCCAATGAGAACCTTTCCCAACAAGTTCTTTTTGAATTTGCCTCATTAGGATTCAGTCTTGAGGTGGAGGTTGAAGTGAGTGGTGGAGTCTTATCCCGTACTGTGCTTCACCTTTTTCAGTCCATCCATTGTGTCGTATTGTGATCAGTTTACACTCTAATTTCATGGTGATATATTATTCTCTCAATTATTTATTTTTTCCAGTTGTGTACTGGTGGTTCAGTGACAGATATAGTGCAAGGATTAAAACGAAGAGGTGATAGGTTAACAGAAGAACAAATTGCATACATAATCAGAGAAACTGTGGAAGTGAGTCTAATAATTCATTTACATCAATAAAATTTTCATTGTGATATTCTTACATAGTTTTATTTAAGCAAACAATTTTTTATTTCATTTACAAAATTGAAATTTTTCTTTCCAATTTATTTGTGACTTATTGCAGAGGTAATGGTACCATTGCAAAAAGGAATAGACAATGAGTAGGGAAGTTATTAGATGTGTTCATTGTTTGTCTTCTGCTTGTTAAAACTCTCTACTATAAAATATCTTTCACATGCAAAAAAATAATTTTTACTTGCTTCAACTGAGGTACAATACTTTCATTATGTTATTTTTTTCTCTTAGGCCTTAGTTTTCCTTCATGCAAATCATTGTATGCATCGAGACATCAAAGGTCATAACATTTTATTGACCGAAGCAGGAGAAGTTAAGTTGGTAGATTTTGGAGTATCTTCCCATTTAGCTGCAACACTTGGTCGGAGAAATACTTCCGTGGGCACTCCATATTGGATGGCACCTGAGGTACAGTGCTAAGTTTTCTATCATTTTTCTTTTGATATTTCAAAATTCATTTGCAATGAGAAAATATTACACCAGATATATTTAAAATTGTTCATTACTCATTTTATTTGATATTCTGATTTTTTTCTTTTTCTGTGAACTTGACGTTGCATGGTGTGGGCAATTAGGGATTAGAAAAGGGAGGAGGAAGCAAAATTTTTATAGTGCTGCAAAGTCTATAGATAACAACATTTAAACTAGTTGAACTGCTACCCCTGCTACTTATCCTCATATCACATGCTACATGTTTCTGGGCAAGACTTAACTACTTGCCATCATGTATAAATCATGATATATGTCAGTTTGTAGGTATTTACAATGTGTAAATTTTTTTGTAATTAAAAAATTAAAGAACAGTTGCAAAGGTGGTGAATCAAAATGAATTTTGTTTTAAAATTCCTAGTTTCAAGAAGCTAGAAAAAGAATGATCATCCCCCTCTCTCTTCCCAATGGTCACCATTGGTTGTAAAGATTAATTATTTTGATACTTATTTTTTTGTAATTACATCTTATATTTTAATGAAATGTGTGGGATAGTCCCTTGCTTACGTTTAAAGAGTAACAAAGCACATTTTTCTCCATAGAGTTGCCTCTATAGTCTTTGTTTTAATTGCTTTTTGGACTATGGCATATTTAAAAATGAAATATACTATATTGGCTCAATACTAAATCTCCCTTTTATTGTTTTTCAGGTGATAGCATGTGAGCAACAACTAGATTCTTCATATGATGCTCGTTGTGATGTCTGGTCGGTAGGAATAACTACTATTGAATTAACGGAAGGGGATCCACCCTTATCAGATTTGCATCCCATGCGAGCCCTCTTTCAAATTCCTCGCATTCCACCTCCAGGCCTTACACGACCAGAAGATTATAGTCAAGAACTATCAGACTTCATAAGCGAATGTCTTGTAAAAGATCTGGAACAACGGCCCTTTGCCCGTGAACTGTTGGAGCATCCTTTGATGAGGAAAGGTGCTGTATCAGCTGAAAAGGTAATTTGCCCTTCCATTTTCAGCAATTTTCTTTTACACTAACAAAATATTTCACAATCTTTAAAATATTTTAACTGAATTCTATGGAATCTTGTTCTCTTGTTTTCCATAATTTGTTATTTTGAAATTATAATCCCTGTGATGATATGATTACAGTGCAATCTTGTGAAAAGCATAAATGTATCTTAAAACTAAAGCCATTCTCATAGTATTTAAAGTTAACAAAAGTAAACTACATCTGTTTGTATGGTTTAAGGTTAAACAACAGTTGAAAGTTGAAATATCAAGGCAACGAAAAGAAGGCCGCAGCCATAGACAACCGGAAGTTACTACAAAACATGGAAAACTTAAATCTGACAGAAAATCTAAGCCTCAAAAAATGTTTATGGATGATTTGGCTGCATTGGATATACTCACAGAGGTAAAAGTCAAAACAAATTTAATATAATTGTTTAGCAATGATGAATTAATTTTTTTTCACTGAGATTCTATTTCTTGGTTATTCTAGCTAAGTTTACTATGTCACTTCATAGTACCTTAACAAAACAAAAAAACACCAGTATTTCTTATTTCAAACTTAATTTTTTTAACTTGGTTAATTAAATTAATGATTATAATTTCAGGATGGAATTGTTGAACAACTTCTTCAAAGATATGAAAGGAAACAAATATACACTTACATTGGTGATATTTTAGTAGCAGTGAATCCATTCACAGACCTTGGTATTTATACAGAGCCAGTAAGTATCAGAAAAAATTGATACTGTTCCCGTCTTTAGTCCCCTATTCAAGGTTTTCTTTTTACCCTTTGCTTTTCGTTTTAGGAGCAACGACGCTACAGAGGTCAATCACGCTCTGATAACACTCCACATATATTTGCGGTGGCTGATGCGGCATATCAAGCATTACTTCATCAGAAACAAAATCAGGCAATTGTAATTAGTGGTGAAAGTGGAGCTGGGAAGACAGAAAGTGCCAATTTGCTTCTGAAGCAATTAGTTTTCCTTGGAAAAGTAATTACACATTTAATATGTTCCTGAAGTCTTTTATTTGTGGAAACTGTATTTTCTGAATGTCATGCAAAATATCTTCCTTGCTTATTTTTGGTCACTTTATAGTATTTCTACCATATTCCATGTATAAGTTTTATTATATAAACAGATGTCAGCAACATTAAATGCGCTCACACATTATTCTAAATTTGCAGGCTCCTAATCGCAATTTGGAAGACAGAATACTTCAAGTGAACCCCATTATGGAAGCATTTGGAAATGCTCAGACTGGGATAAATGCAAATTCTTCAAGATTTGGAAAGTTCCTTGACTTAACGATGACACGTGTAGGAAAAATCACTGGGGCCAGAGTATCAGTGTACCTTCTGGAGCAGTCCAGAGTGTGTCAGCACGCTCAGTAAGTTCATATGAAATAAAAGTTATTCATAAAATAAAAAAATAAGTATCTGATCAGTGATTCAGCATTAGTTTTTTTATTTGTCAAGAGATAACATGTATTGAAATAGCATTTGAATCTCCAGTGATAAATCCAGGCAGTATGTATTAACCTACATAGTATGTATTCCTTAAAAACTTTTTTTACAACAATATGAGTAAATATCTTCTGTATTTTAATTATACCATATACTTTATACAGTTGAGTTTATTCATTACGTCTTTGAAATCGTCATTAGCAAGGATAAAATACCATTTTAATATTTAGTTTTGATTTTTATATTTAATTTTTTTTTAACTCTAACATTTCTTAGTCTGTACAAAGTGTTCTGAATAATATTTATGTACTGTACCTCAATCCCAATCTTGCTTTTTCTTTAGTTTTCCTTGGGAAATTATATCAAATTGATAGAATAGTTTCAAGTTAAGTTTGAAAGAGTACAAGTTCAATCTCTACAAATATCATATACAAACTGAAAATTCATTTTTGATTGTGAATTCGAAAGTCTCCTTTTAATGTTTCATTAATTTTTTGCATATTTTTCTTACAGCGGTGAACGCAATTTCCATGTATTTTATTACATGTACGACGGACTCGAATCTGAAGGCAGATTAGCTGAATTTTATCTTGATCCTAAGCTAAGAATACAACACAGATATCTTGGTGGAGATGTTCAAGATAAGGAGACCAAAAGGGTATATAAAACAACACTAAAGTATTCTTAAATTTATCTAATGATCTCTAACTTAAAATAACTCGTAATTTCTTTTTCTTTTCAGACACACATAAATAGGTTCAATCAACTTAAAGCAGGATTCCAACTCCTTGGTTTCCAAGAAGATGAAGTTGATACTGTGTACAGAGTTATTGCTGCAATTCTTCATCTCGGTGACATTGAATTCGGGGAAGTTATTAGTGAGGATAATACGGACAACAAAAGTAGAGTGATGGATCTTTCTCCACTTCATAGAGGTATGATTAATTCAATTTCTTAAAAGAGCATTGGATATAACTTGAAGCATGGAACTTGGCTATGAAGCAATAAATTTACTAATTATTAGGATATAAAGACACTATTGTAAAGAATCTCTATATTATAAGTTTATTTCATTGATATGATAAATCATTGGTTATAGGTCACTGATTATTAATTTCTTTTGTAGTATCTCATCTATTGGGTTTGGAACCAAGTGACCTTTTGGAATCCATAACATCAAACAGTGTTGTGACTCGAGGAGAAACAATTACTCGTAACAACACAGTGAAAGAAGCCCGAGCTGCAAGAGATGCTATGGCCAAAGGTCTTTATGGACGACTCTTCGATTGGATGGTTAATCAAATTAATTGTCTCTTGACATTCAATCGGGCATGGTTAGTATTTACTCCACTATTTTTATAAAACATTTAATAAATTCATATCCATTACATGAAAAAATTTCTTTGATTACAGCGGTGAACCTTTGGCAATTGGATTATTGGATATTTTTGGTTTTGAAAACTTCCCAAAAAATTCTTTTGAACAGCTCTGTATCAACATAGCAAATGAGCAAATTCAATATTACTTCAACCAACACATATTTACATGGGAGCAACAGGTGCTGTGTACCATTCATACAAAAAAAAATTCCTATTTCTAAATAAAAAGTTTACATTACAAAAATACATTTTTGTGCAGCATTTCAGTTATGACAGTAAAATATATGAAATAATAATAATGTCAGCTATACGTTATTTTGAAGCTGATTTGTTAGTTGTTATGCATATGTTAATTATTTGGAACACAATTTTTGTTTATAGGAATATATGGCAGAAGGCATTCCTGTTGATTTGGTAGAATTTTCTGACAACCGCCCAGTTCTCGATATGCTGTTGTCTCGACCCATGGGACTCTTGGCTTTGTTGGATGAAGAAAGCAGATTCCCTCGATCTACAGATAGGTCACTCATTGGTATGTGATGAAATCTTTTCTCCTAATACCTTTGATTTCTAGAAAGTTTTGCAGAAAATTCATTTCTTTCATTAACTAATATATCATGCTACAAAACATCCTTTAACACCTTTAACTCCAAAGATTTGGGAGCATTTTCCACCCTATCAGTTACTTCTTTATCTCTAGGTTAATTTATTATAAAATCAAAATTTTGGGATATTGTGAAGTAAAAATCTGAACAAGTTTAACAGTAAATTCTGTATAATGACGAAAGAACTTACAAGACAAGAGCAATTTGGTATTTTGTAAAGTTTTAGATTGAAAATGTTCATGAATATCTATGCTTCAGCTGTTCTTTATCTTGCAATCATGTATGGTTACTGTTACTTTCCAGAAAAATTTCACAACAATGTGAAAAGCAAATTTTATGTGCGACCAAAATCAGATGCCTTGTGCTTCGCTGTTCATCACTATGCTGGTCGTGTAGTGTACCAAGCAGACAACTTCTTAGAGAAGAATCGAAACTTCTTACCACCAGAGGTGATTCAACTACTTCGTCAGTCTCACAGGGACATGGTCCGTTTCTTGTTTCAATGTCCCATCACCAAAACAGGAAATTTGTATTCTATCAGTAATGACTCACCTCGGGGCACACCAGTGCAGGGCTCTAATGTAAGTATTAGATCAAAATGATTTATGCAATCAAGTAAAAAGATTGTATGTAATGTAACACAGATTTTTGACAGAAATCCTTGTTTCATGATTCGTCACCATTTATGAATCTTTCTCATGACTATATACTATAGGTGTGATCAAAAGATCAACTACAAATACATAAAGACAACTATTGCTTTTTTGAGCTTTTTTTGAAAATTCTTCCTCTTGTAAATATTTGTTCTTGTTGTAGGAACAGTATAGTAGCAGAGGTTTGGCTTCCCAATCCCGTGCTCAGCAAACAGTAGCCACATACTTTAGATATTCCCTAATGGATCTCCTTCAAAAGATGGTCAGTGGTTCACCCCAATTTGTCCGGTGTATAAAGCCAAATGATTCACGTGTGCCTGCATTATTTGATGCCAGCAAAGTTGTGAAACAACTCAGGTACACGGGAGTACTGGAAACAATTCGAATTAGGCAACATGGCTTTTCACATCGAATTCCTTTTGCTGATTTTCTAAAAAGGTAACTATCTTTTATGTATAGGTTTCAGTGTTAAATACTTGATAATGCAGATGTTAAAGCAATGTTTTTTATTTCAGATATTGTTTCTTAGCATTCGGGTTCGAAGAACGAGTCGTTGCATCCAGAGATAATTGTAGGCTTCTGCTCTTGAGATTAAAAATGGATGGATGGGCTCTAGGGAAGACTAAAGTTTTTCTCAAATATTACCATGTAGAATATCTTTCCAAGCTGTATGAAGAACAGGTAATATTTCAGATTTTTTAATAAAATAATTATTCTCTACAATTATTATTCTCATAAAATTTTGAAAACCATATTGAAATGCGAATTTCAGATCAGAAAAATAGTATTAGTTCAATCATGTGTGCGACGATGGCTTGCAAAGGTGAGATATCAAAAAGCAAGGTGGCACGTGGCTTCCAGTGTAGTAACCCTCCAAAGATACGTTCGAGGCTGGCTAACACGACGTAGATTTGAGGAACAACAACGGCAGGCACTGATGAAAAGGCAGCAGGAAGAAGCAGCTGCAGCAGCGGCTGCCATAGTGAAGAACAAGAAAGGTAATAAACTGTTCACTACAATTAGGGACAGGGTTTAAGGGGGTTCAACAAGAAATAAAATTAAAAAATTCTGGGGAAAAGTTAATTTTTTTTCTATTTTATTCTCCTGAAACTAGGAATTGTAAAACAATTTATACAAACTCTGTTGTCTTGTAACCTAATTAACTTACTTCAATTTTTTAAATCTATTAATTCAACAAAAAGTTACGTGTCATGGCTAATTGAATTGTACAGTATTATTAGCATGCTATGAGTGGCAGGTGAGGGAGGGTAGCACTGGTATTAATAAGTGGCAGGTGAGGGAGGGTAGCAATGGTAGCAATGGTACACCTCCCTTCCTCCCACCACTTCAAATGCCCAGTCTATGCTACCTTGAAGTGGTATCCATGATTCAGAACTGTTGACGTTTTTATATAAGATAAATTAATTAAAACTTAGTAGTAGCCTCTTTGCTTCTTATCTCCTACTGAGTAGGAAAGCACAGATTATCCCCAAATTATCAGAAACACAATGGGATTTCCAGTTGGATGTTTCCCTTACCCACACCAAAAAAACGTCAGATCCATACCTTAGCAACCCAACATATCATTGTAAAAATCAGAATTCTTTAGTGTGTTTCAAAAATGAAACCAAAAAATGTTTGCTTTGAAGGGGATTGCATGGATGTAATCAAATATTCTTAAAACTATATTTATTTTGATAAAGAATACAAGGAATTGGAAGAGGTTTTTTTTATTGCATCTTACAAATTTCACTCTTTTGTTAAAGTAGTTTCATAAAACANAGAGACAGATATTAATCATTACAACAAAATACATTCAACATTATTTATTGAATAAACTTCATATTTAAGTGATTAGTAAGCTAAGAATACTTCCAGTACATTCATTTGAATAGACAAAGTTTGTTCATTATTAGATTACACATATTTATAAGCTTGTGAATTGATAGTTTGACAAGAATTAAAAGATATAATTAAATTTATAAAAATTTATCCATTCAAAGCATTATATCAATTAAACTAACCAATTCAAAACTTTACTTTAGCTGCCAAAGCGGCTGGTGAAAACGGAGGCAAATCTGGTGCTGGAGCATGGTTGAAAGCAAAAATACTCCGTAGGATATCATCTCAAGACATGACTGCTGAGAAAGAGAACAATGTTCCAAAGAAAGATTTAGATCAGGAGTCTGCAGCAGTGGTGATTCAAAGTCGTGAGTATCATTTCAAAGTTACAGATTTCGATGCATACTAAAAATTCTGTGCTTTTATCCCGGTCATAGATAGATGGGGATAGGATATAGATGGGGATAGGATTTATTCTGACAAATAAAATCAATGATTAATTCTGACAAATAAAATATCTTAAAAACTTTTAAATATCACAAAATCTTACACAAATATTTGAATTGACTTTATGCATAATTTTAATGCAAAATGTTAATAAGTAATATAAAGTTTAATAAGTAACTTTATGGACAATTTTTGAGGGTAGGTTAACTTTCCTTTGAAAGGTTTCAAGAATATTTCTGTGATAATTTTAATAATAATATTATCATTCAACAATGTATTTCTCTTGATTTTTTAAAACTAAAATATTAATAAAGTGATCATAACCTTGCTTTTCAATGAAACAATGAGTGCTGTACAGTAACCACTTCTCGCCCCACTTTGGCTATGTTCGTGATAAGTAAATTTAGTCTTCTTCTTTATGGACACCTATTTTCAACAAAACTACTATTCATAGATTTCCGTGGATATACTGTGCGAAGAAAGTGGGGAGCTGAAATAGAAGCTAGAGTGAGAAAAGTTTTAGAAACTCACAGTAACCCAAATAGTGCTCAACATGCTCTACAGGTAAAGAACAACTTGTGAACATAAACTTTTAACACTAAAACAAATTTTTTATTTATAATAAATTCAATATATTTGTTTATTTCAGCGAGAAGGACTGTCAGCAGAAGATGCCGCGTTGGTAATACAGAGATTTTATCGAAGCTGGAGGAAAGGAGAAATTCAGAATCCTGGAAGCAATCAGGATCCAAAATCAAAGCGAGTTTCCAGTCATCAACAAGCTATGCGAGCTGCTGACCGACAAGCTGATCTCATTACATTTTCCCAAAATGTAAAGATTTTTAGAATTTCTTTAGAGAAGTAACATACATTGAAATTCTATTAAATGAATTAGCTCACACACTTTGCAAAGTAAAGATAAATTAGTTTAATAGCTATTAAAATAAATAGTTTACTAGCTTCTTTGTATTGAATTTCAAGTCTCACAAACAAGAGTTTTAAAATTCAGTATCTTACAAACTTATCATGGCTCATAAATTCTGGTCCATACTTGTTCAGAGTAGGTTCATTGGTAGAGAATCTTAACTCTTTAGTTGTAATGCCAATTTCCTCGTCAATCCCACAGACCACTGTGTTCACGTTAATTGTGTGAAACATTAGCTCCTTTCAGCCAATCTTGGGGGACTAATTCGAAAAAGCATTGGGCACTTGTTCAATTTCATTAAGCCCACAGAAAATTTGTTCAAAAACTCATCATTAGGTGAAAATGTCTTTGATAAAAGAACATGAAGTTTACATTTTTGAGATTATAAAAGCTATTACCTTAATTCAAATTTCTTGTACAGATTCATATGAAGAATCAGGAAGCCCATAAATACTTGAGAAGAAACAAACCTGGAGTGCGACAAGCAGAAATAAGACCTCCCCCTGCGGACTATGTGCGGCCAGCTGGTTTCAAATTGGCTCCTCAACTTCAGAACAAAGTAAACAACAATCAGGTAAACAATTGAAGGTTAAGGAGAGTTGGTTTCTGTTATATTATATTCTAAAAATATTTATATTTAATCTGTATCATTTTCTTTATTAGCGATCTGAAGCCAAAATTTCTTCTGCAAATGAGGCAACATCATACTATGAAGCTCTACAAGAGGAAATGAGCAGGTCTGTCTTTGATGATAGTACTTCAATGTTGCTTTTCCATTTGTTTCAATTTTGAAATTTAAATTTAATTTAAAACACTCTTAAACACACAAAAACTTCCCCATAATTTAAATTAAAATGTTGCACTGCTAAAACTACAATGTTTCATCTCTGGATAAATAGTGGAGGAATATTTTGCTGCAATAATAACTCTCACAAGGTCTGACTTGCATCATTGAGAGTTAAAAATATTAATGATTGAACAATAAGTACAATAACTAAAACTACAAAAGAAATTCCTTGGGTGTAAAATTCAAATCCATTTATCCTTTATTCACAAAAACTGAATAGAAAATCCCTGGAACCAATACTGAGACATTTTTGAGAAAGTGCTTTGACATAATGCACCATTAACTAGTATAAACCAGAAAAATAAATGTAATTGACCAATGGACCTTGTGAAAATTTCTTTTTTGTATCAGCTACATCATAAGTAGTATATTCTGCAAATATGTTGCTATCAAAATTTTGTAAGTTTTACATACAAATCCTATCCTGACCTCCTCCTGATCTAGCCAGTTTTTAATTGCTCTTCACAATTAATCTGTTTGAATATATTTATTTACATCTCTTCAGTACTTTCTGTACAACACAGTATTGCAACTTGTATGACATAAAAATTTTTATTGCCCAGTTATGCACAGAAGTAACAACACTAAAAATACTCCCTTTCTTTGGTAAGTTTATTCTTTTCTGTCAAATGTATAAAAAATACAATATCAAATACAAAAACTCAATATTTTATGTGGTTCATTCTTTGTAAAATCAGACAAAATTCAATAGATTGATTTGTTTTTTTCTTTTATGTGAATTTATACGTTTTATTTTCATTTAAAATTGAGAAATATGTCTTCTTTTCTTTTTCGTTTTTTACTCACACATTTGATGTTTTTGATAAATGTGGTTTTACAGATGTGAAGTTTCTTTCACGAATTTAGCTTCTTAAGGGTTGTTTAATGTAACAAAATTGTATTGATAGTTTCTAGGTCCTATTCAAGGGCAATATTGTGAAAGAGTGACCAAAACTTTAAAATTAAAAACCAAAGTACATTTTTCTTTTATAAATTAGTGACAGAGTATGTATTTAAAAATTATTACAATTTGAAACATTATGCAATGATATATTGGAAATATATTTAAATCACAAAAGGCTGTAGTTCAAGATCTCCTCTCTCCCAAACCGGACAACTATCAACTTACTACCTTGTAAAGGTAAAACTGTTTCCTAAATAAACCTACCTTCTGAGAGAGCAGAAAAAAATAATTATCTTCAACTTTTCCCAATGGAATAGCACTCTTGGTTATATCTATATCTATATCTCTTGTGTAACACATGTTATGTACTTATGTTATGCTGCCAGTCCATCTCCTGATATTGGAGGAAATGATGGACAGTGGGATTTACCCATACTTCAGTTGGAAAGCAAATATGGTCCTGTCAGGTTGGTAGTTTACCACATACAACAGTATACCACAACTGATGACACAAACATTTGATTCACAAGGATCCTAAATATGTACATTACTTTTATTTTTGAAGAAATTCGGAGTAGTCAAGTCTTATTATTGAGTAAAAATTAATATTTACATTCAAAATATTAATGTATTGTTGGAAGGAGCAGCATTAAACCTGTATTTCAAATAAAGTGACTAAAATTCTTAAAAAATAATACTTTTTAGATATTAAAATATGTTGTTTCTGTTAAAATTCTGAAAATTTTACTATAGAAAGTCTTTCATAAAGTAAATTTGTTCTTTACAATACAGTTAGAAACTTGTTACATCAGATCCGTAGCTGTCCTTGAGGATGTGTCACAGTTATTGGAGAAACTTTTTTTTATAATAAAATGAACAAGTTTAAACATGTTTCATCACTAATATGTTACTAACGAGATACGGGTGCTAAAGAACAGGGTTATTTATTTGTGAGCTTCACTCATACTATATTTATTACAATTCTCAAACCTTATGTGTGACCAGTCTCAACTGGCGTTCAGAACGCTGGCACCCTCATTGATACTACATGTACACTAACATAATAATCTTGTTGGATGTAGGTTGGCAATATGTAATCCTAGTCATCTATATTTTTTATGTTTTGCGTGTACTGTTTCCTGTTTCTGGCAGTATTCATTAAACACCTGAGCTGGAAGGAGCGTGCGTGTCTTATTTGTGTTACCTTTATCACTCCTAATTGCTGGACTAGCAACTGCTATTTAATTATAACAAGTCTGTGATGAGGAATTTGTTTATCCTTTCTTTATAATTCAGTTTCTTATAGTATTTATTTTTAGTTTAATATTTTTATACAGTCACTTGCATTTATATCATAAAAGATTTTTGTAACATAAAATTGATTTTTAGTTAATTGGTGAAGGTGAATGTTCAGAATTTTACTATTATTCTTCCTAGTGTCACTCTCCTTATGATATTAGGTGAACCCAAGTAAACTAATTGTTCCCTTGGTTGAAAAAGATAAAAATATTGAGAGTTAAATAAATCAAATTGCTAGTGTATTGTTCATGAGGTGAAGGAAATGAATCCCTAGATTTCATTCTGTCAATCAAAGAAGACAAACAGTAACAGTTTCAATAATAAGACAAAAAGTAAACACTGACAAATTATACGCAAATATAAATATATGAAAGTAAGTTTACAATTATTTTCATAAGTTTGTTTGAAATTCTGTTCCATGTAATTAACATAGTAACTTTCTTATTAAAATTAATGTCTTTTTTGTTTATGTAGTTGTAACATTGAAGGTAGTTTTTCGCTCATTTATAGAATGGAGAGAATGCTAAGTCAAGTCATACAGTATATCTGATGAGGAGTTGAGAGGTGGAGCTTTGTCTACAAAAGATAACCTTAGCGTGCTATGGATTGTTCTTTTAATTTTCAGAGCACGCATGGAAACACTGGATATGACTGCCCAAAGAAGAGATATTCAAGCTTCGCAAGTTCATGAAAACATTTTGCGAGAACGACATTTGCTCAGTGCCTGGCAAAATGCTTTGCATTCCAACTTAAATAATAACAATAAACAAAGGATTTCAAACCAATCTTCCAAAGGAAATCATATGGATCAAAATAGGTGAGTCTGCAACTATTTGAAATGGATGTCCCATAAATGGAGTTATTTCTTTTTTAAATAAATGCTTCTTTTGTTGGATGCATGGGTTTAGCTTAGGGGTAACATAGAAAAGCAGCTACATGAAACTAACTTGATGAAGAGAAATGGAATAAGATGAATTTTGTGTTTTAGAACAAATTCTTTACAAAAATTGACTGTCTCTTGTAGTATTAAGTTATGCAAGACATCATTTTCATAGTGCTCTTAGAGATTTTGCAAGGAGAGTGCAATAGCAAGGCATTAAGACAGCACATAAATGAAAAAAAAGTAATATAGTACCTGTATGTAAAATACACAATCTTTTATAGTATTTTTGCAGTCAGAATATTTGCCGTACCTTATCTTTTTCCCAGCTGTGTTCCTTTGGATGTAGAAACAATGTCTGTCGCATTGTCTTTTTCAAATCTTTCATAAAGTCAATGATAAATAATCATCTTCAAAGTGAAAAAATCTTGATTTTATTTACTTTTACCAAACTTAAGTATTATTTCAAACATGATAATAGAAAATGTGTTTTGAGACACTTTAGAATGTATATCTTGATTGACAGTCATTTTACTGGAGTTCATAGACAGTGGTACCATAGAATTGACATCGGAATATTCAGAAATTCTGAGAGCATTGTTAATATAAAATTCCACTAATGACAAACATACACAATTTTTCTTTCAGTTGTTTCACTTTGTTTTTAAATTTAAATTAAGGAATAAATCAGTAAAATTATCATCTCATAAAAATATTGTAAATCAAACAGATCTCAAGATTTCTAGTTTTACAAATCAAAATCACTTTGTCTGACAAAACAAGTTTTTAATGCTACCATGTAGAAAAATTGTAAAGGTGAAATTTCATTAATCTGAATAGTTCAATGGTATAGATTATTAATTTTCATTCTTTTGGTCATTGCAGTATATATTTTAATATTTAATTTCAACAGTTTTAATGTTAAATATAAAATTTAATAAGTTGGAAAAGAAAGAAACTCCATTGCTGAATATCTAATAATTAATTATATTCTTAATGTATTTGTTGACAGGAATGAGAGATCTGATGTAGCTGCTGCCTGGAAACTTAGACATGTGCAGTCTTCCAATAATAACAACAACTACTACAAAGGAAATTACGGGAAAGACACTAGTCCAACAACAGACTTCCGTCTCCTCCTCCGTCAGTCTTCTCAATCTCCTCCAGAAAGTCCACTCCGGAAGAGATTACCCACAGCAGCTGATAATGATTTGAACGGCCCTTACAACTTCCGTCAACTCCTTCGACCAACTGAACATTTGCCAACAGAATCATTACGAAAAAGGAAAGGAATAACAGGTGTTGCTGAATCATGTAAAACAGATGTTTCTTATTTTCAGAACAAACCACAAAATGTTGATGACAGCCCAAGTAAAAGACGAGCTAGGCCATTTGCAAGAAAACAATAACAAAAAGAATCTAAAAATTTTAATTAATAGTTTCAAATAAACCCACCAAATTTAAGCTCCCTGTTATGTTTTAAACAGGATCCTAGTGATTCAGCTGAATGATTCAGTTAGTTGCCAAAGATATCCTATTTTAATTTCTGATAAGTTTTAGTTTTGTACAGTATTTGATTCTCATGAACAATAATATGTATTAATAATTGTTGAGTATTGTTGTAAATATTTTTTACTTATGTTATGAACTAGTCAAAATAACCAAACGAACTTGAAAATACAAAAGCATGAATTGCTGTTAAAAATTAACAAATTATCTAAAAAGATTTTCACTACACAAATACATATGGAATAACTTATTGAAACAAATATTTTATTACATTTACATATCTTTGTGAGTGAGCACTCACCAAATAATAATCATTGTATAACTGATGTAAGATGTAAAAATGAATGTAAATTATTTAAGTAACTAAATATGTTTTTGCATCAGAAAAGAAGGCAATATATATATTATTATGGAAGTGTTTGAAGTTTGCTCCTGAAAAGTTAGAGACAGAATTTGGTGCATACTGTAAACACATATGTACTAGAATTGATTTATCTTTCTTTTCAATTGCAACCTTCTATATTAAGTTTTATTTATTGCTCTTACTATTTCCTGTTTATTTTCTTTTACTCAAAATGTAATTTAAAAGACAACTTTAATTATTGTATATCTTCAGAAAGCAGAGGGAATGGTCTCATTGTCTCTCTATTCAGTATGAATGTAAAATATGATGAATAAAAAGTCTTACAAAGTGTAAGGGCATTCTTCTCTACTATATTTTCTCAAGGTTATGCTAATGCTTTTAATCAAACAACCCTTGAAAGTCAGAAAATTTGTGAAGCATTTTTCTCGTATTATAAAAGTAACAACAATATTAGTAAGAGACTTTGGATCCTCTATCAAAAGAATCATCTATTTACGATCTGTTCATCAAGACCTTGTGTTGAAACAAAAGAATTTAATTCAATATGTGACTGTTTCATCATTTCTTATATTTTTACCAATTCCATAATTACCATACCATACATTTCAATCAAAAAATAAATTCCATTATTACATTAGTTTTTGTCCAAGTGTTTTTGGGAAACCTGAATGTTTTTATTTTTAATTTGGCATAGACACTACTTGAGTGGTAACACAGAAACTAAAGACAAAAGTTTTTCTAATAGGAACATAATATATAATTCATGTCTTGTGCCATTGAGTTTGATTATTTTGATTCTTACCAGGGTATAATTTATGAGCTAATTTATATATTTGAATTTTTTGAAAATATTTGATGAATTGTACGTTTTATCAACAATTGTGAATTCCTCATGAGTATATAAATAGTGAAATCATGATCAATTATGCAAGTAATTTAAAAAAAAAATAGTTTACATATATAATAGGAATTTTCTTTCAAATCTTGAAAAAGAGTATTAAATGCACCAAGTAATTATAGTTTTTACCCAAACGTTTCTTTCTTTTTAAACATGTTTGAAATTTATGTTTTTATATCACAACTTCTATATGTATAATTGGGTACCAATAATCTTAAAAAATTCCAAATTATTGCAAGGCCGTAGCTGCTAGACATATAGACTATGTAGTTAAATTTCATTATTTCGACCTGTTTCGACCTAAGATTATTTACGTCGCGTCGTCTCGACCTCAAACGACGTTGGGACGGCGTCGATTATTGGACGTCGATCTCTGTCGTAACTGCGTCAGTACAACCGTGAAGTCCACTCATGTCGGCGGTATCTATACGGCATGTTATCAAAGTGTTGAGGAAAAGAAATCCCTTCCATGTCATATGTAAAATAAATAAATATGTTTTCAACTCTCGAAATACACTTGAACGTAGGTCACTAAGTAATCCCTACGTAATCCATTCGTGAAAAAAATATGGAAATATATTTTAAAACTTGTAGGAACACGTCTGATAAGGTTAGATTGTTCGTAACAAAGTAACGTTTTACAAACATAAGCACTTGACAAAACCAAGTCTGTTGATGGACGTATCCTTATATTCTCAACGTATCCTTTCAATTGACTCTCCTCTGTCCACGTACGTATCCACTTGAATTCAGGAGCGGATATAGACTAATATTTTAGGGGAAGTCATGACAAAATATAATCTTGGGCATAGTACATTCCGAAAAACATCCCAATCTCAGAAGAAGAAAAATTAAATTCTGAAGCAAATTGTAAGTTTAGGTCGTCTAAACGTTAATTAACATGCGATTCGGTACAGTAACACCTTACTTTCGAGATTAGTTTAAAATTTTTGTGCGACGGGAAAGTGATGGATGCAAAACATTTATCCTGATTAAAGATGCAAAAGCTTTATTCACATTTTTATGGAATAGAAAAATGTAATATTTCAAGGACAAGAACATCTGGTGAAAGATGGCACTTAAGCTGCGGTTTTTTAAAAACTAAGTACAAGTGCTATATACGACTGGGACAGTTCCTCTCTATTGAACTCAAAATTTGAATTCATCGTTAATTCCTGAGACATTGGCTTTGACCGAGTGGGCAAAAATTCATTTAGACAAAAAATGTTAAAAATTGCCCTAACATGAAAATAAACCTGAATAATTTACGTTTTTTGAAATTTTAATCGAAGCGTGTTACTTAAATTTCCTAGTAAAACTCCCCCACCCCACCCCCCGCGTGGGTGCTCCCCTGCGCTAATACAAAACCACCGTTCATAACTCGTGGACCTCCGAGGACGACTCTCTTTCCATGAGCTTATCACGTCATTCGCATCAACACCCACTCTCACAACCGTAACGGCACCCCCATCGCCGCCTCTACAACTTTGTCGAAGTGGGTGTGGCACGTTATGCGTTTCTAAATCGTTTCTACAAATATACTGCAGTACTAATTAGTTATTAAAAATCGTTAAAATGCGTCAACCTTGTTGAAAATCATAAACGCCCTTTCGCAACTAGAAACTCATTCTCTATGGGTTTTTAGGGGGGTCATGACCCCCTTGACCCTCCCCTTGCATCCGCGCCTGCTTGAATTACCTTGAAACACTTTACGTCGATAGGTCAAATTCCAGACCTTCAATCACATTCCAGACCCTCAAATTCAGTATCCTGTTGTGTCTTGTGGTAAAAGTGAATATGAAGATAATGAGAATGACGGTGGTGTCAGCGAAACAGTTCCACTTCGTACCGTAAATTTCGGATGGGGTTCAGAATACAATTCAACTTCTCGAGTTCCGTTTTTAGAAGAAACGTGGCCCATGGATGCTGAGAGCGCAGAAATGCCTAGAGATTTCTTTTATGAATTATTTTCAGAGGAACTGATTCAACACATCGTTTATCAGACTAATCTTTATGCAACTCAAAAATATGGGGGAAACAATGCTCATCCCACAAATGTTGATGAAATAAAATAATTCTTGGCAATAAATATTCTAATGGGAATTAAAAAGTTACCTAGCTATAGGGATTATTGGTCAAGTGATGCAGTATTGAGAGATGAACTTATAGCAAGTCTCATGCCTGTCAATCGGTTTGGTTGGCTGCGGATGCATTTCCATCTCAACAATAACTTAGAGCAACCAAAGAAGGGTGAAGCTGGATACGATAAATTGTTCAAGTTACGCCCACTCTTGTCAGCTCTCACAAGAACATTCTTAGACAAATATAAGCCTAGTCAACAACAATCAATAGACGAATCAATGATCCTTCCTGCCTTTGAAACAGTACATGCCAGCAAAACCAACGAAACAGGGTTACAAGGTTTGGGTAAGAGCTGATTGTAAGGGATATGTCATTGAATTTCAAATTTACACAGGTAAAGTGGGGGAAACTCGTGAGTAAGATCTTGGAGGTCGCGTAGTAAAGGACTTATCAGAAACCCTGAAAGGCAAAAGATATGAGCTGTTTTCCGATAACTATTTTACCTTTGTGAATCTCATGTATGAACTTTTGCAAAACCAGGAATGTCTACGGAACAGTAAGAAGAGGTAGGAAAGATTTTCCACAAGATATTTCTTCAGATTCTTCTCTGGAAAGGGGTCAGTCAGAGTGGAGATGTTCAAATGGCCCCACAGCTCTGAAATGGAATTCTTTTCCTTTCCAACTTCCACAACCCAGAAGAACTGTTTTACGCAGGGAGAAGGACAGAACGAGGGATGCCATTCCCTGTCCTCAACTTGTAATGGACTACAATAAATATATGGATTTTGTAGAAAAAGCTGACATGTTGAAGACAATACACGAGACAGATAGGAAGAGTCGTAAATGGTGGCACAGGATTTTCTTTCATCTTCTTGATGTAACAATTGTCAATGCACACATCCTCTTTGGAAAAAACTCTGAAGGTAGTGCCTTAATTCCAGTTTGTGTTTATTTATGTGTATCTGTGTTCATGAATATCATACTTCGGGAGAAAATGCCAAGCCAGAAAGCAAGTAGTGATTGCCCAAAATTACCCTGCTGATTAATGCTAAGTTAATAACACAATTTCTTTCACTATTTTCACTGTTGAGTCTTATCACGTTTATTATAATTGTTATGGAAATTTTGCAATTATTATTTATTTCAATTGCAGAAAATCCAATGCTGATGTCAAGAAATACATAGTTTGTCTGGAGCATTTTCCAATGGAAATGTATGTTAGACATGATTTAAAGGAATTTGCTTTGGCAATTTACTTAATTAATCTTATCAGGATAATATGAGAAGAAATGGGATCAAGCTTGGATTCAGTAAGTATTCTTGAAGTACTTGATAACAGAACAATTTCCTGAACAATAGCATCTAGGGAAGCACCATATTTAGAACAAACATTGGTGTTGAAATAGCAATAGAGAAGCAATCTTGTGTGTTTGATATTGAGGTGTAAATTATTCTTGTTTCCATAATTTTTTGTTAATAATATTATTTTTTTCTGTGTTCAATCTAGACACAGTTGTGCAAGTTACCTTAGTATTTATAATTTATTTGCAATTGAAATATTTCTTTACACTGATGTCCATATTGACATATTTATTTTTCAATTATTGACATCTGATACAGCTATGTACATACCCTTTGTATCTGTTACTTCATTAATTGCTGTACTTATCTGTACAGTCATCCCAGTGAAATATCAGAGTAAAAAATAAAAAAAACTTAAATCATACACAATTTTTTAAAATTTCATTTATCATAAACTGTGTTTCGCTAAACAATTCTGAAATATTTTTTTATTTAACATTACAAAATTACACTGAGAATTAATTTCTGAAAATCAACATTCTGGGTTTCATTTTCTGAATGAAAAATTAAACATATATAACCCCAGAAATTATTCTGAATGTTTTAAAGATTTGTTTACCTTAGACACAATATCAAAATTCTAAAATAACACAATCTTAATTAGATTTAAGTCATTATTGATTTTTTTACATTATACCTTATCCCTCTAATTCTTAAATGTTCTCAATATAGGTACTGGTGTGTATATCAACTCTTTATCCACAATTATTTGTAATAGTTTCATTTCTTTTTTTACTCTATTTAGAGTTATGTTTTATGTGTATCCACAAACAATTCGTTTTCCTATTTGTAATCAGTCTAGGCAGAGTAGTTTGCATTATCTCTGTATTCATAAGTAGGTTTAATTTGTACAGGAACTATTTCTTAAATATTCTCAATATAACCAGTGATGTGTATGTCATCTCTATCCACAATTATTTGTAATATTTTTCTTTCTTATCGGTACTCAATTTAGAAGTGTTTTTAATTTATAAAATACATTTTCTAATCTGTAATCAGTCTAGGCAGTGTTGTTTGCATTACCTCTGTATTCGCAAGTAGGTTTAAATTGCAATAGAACTATTACCTAAATGTTCTCAGTACAGACACTGGTATGTGCACCATCTCTGTATCCACAATTATGCACAATTTGTAATAGTTTTATTTCATTAATAAATTTATTGTCAAAAATCAGTACAAACTGCGTATGACCACATGGAGGAAAAAAAAAACTAATTTACTCTCCGGAAGCAAGCAAGGGACCATCCCATCAATTCCGATCAAGGGCCCTAAGGCAGAGGCGGATTCAAAAATTTCAGCAAAAGTTCCTAGATAAGATAAAAAGTTAGCTGCGAGTTATAATACATATAGAATGTCAATATGTTTGTAATTTAACGCAAATATGTTTGTAAATTTACATGTACAAGTTATTATCGAACTATAGATTATTCTGAGTATAGTGTTTAAAAATCATAAGAGTTGAAAAAACACTAAATTCACGATTTATTGTTACAATAAACACGCCCCTAGACAAAGCCTAGAGAACCTGTATAAGAAATCCGCCTCTACCCGAAGGAAAAACGGAGAAAAACCCGGGCCAGGATGGGGCTACAGAATTAATGTACACAACCGTGCCAAAGTTGAGTACACATAAAACTAAATTAATATGAGCCATACGGCAACACAATCATGCAAGAAAATAGTTTTTGAAATTGTTATAAGTTATTTAAAAAGTGCTACAGCAATGGCGTGATAAAGTACAAGACGAATTTAACTTTTATTAAAATCAATAAATTCTTTTACAGTGTAGAAGCACTGGTGCAGGAGGTAGTTTTTAACCGCGGATTTGAAGATATTCAATTTCATAATGTCTTTTATATTCTTGGGCAGGGAATTATATAGAACGATTCCCGAATGATAAGGTCCTTTTTGGCAAAGAGTGGTTGACACTCTAGGGCGATGAATATTATTACTATTGCGAGTATTGTGTTCGTGAACGAGACTGTTTCGTATAAAGCAAGGGTGGCACTTCAGTAATTCGGTCTTAACAAACACGACCGTTTCATAAATATAAATGCAGGGAAGTGTTAAGATATTTAATTCCTTGAATAAAGGTTTACAAGAGTTTCGGGGGTGAGATTTACAAATTATCCGAACTATCCTCTTCTGAATTCTGAAAGTTTGAATACTCTGACCGGAATTACCCCAGAAGGTAATGCCGTAACGTAAATGGGAGTAAACGTTTGCAAAATATACGCAACGGGAAATACGTGGACTAACTGCGTTAACTAAGATTCGGAATGCGTAACACAATTTGCTTAATTGGGAATTAAGATTGTCAATGTGACAATTCCATTTGAGGTTGTCTTGAATATGGAGACCTAAGAATTTTGTATTTGTAACAGTTTTTAATTGTGTTCCGTTTAAAGAAAGAGAAACCTGGGGTAAAGATTTTGTGATACTATTGTGAAATGACATAGACACTGTTTTGTCAGTGTTTACAATGAGACGATTTGCATGGAACCAAGTCGAAAGGTTAGACAAAACTTTTTGAGCATTGGCGTGTTTACATAGTAAATTAGTGTCATCAGCAAAAAGAACCATTTTGCAATCTGATGTGGATGATGACATGTCGTTCACATACAATAAAAAGAGTATAGGGCCGAGAATTGATCCTTGGGGTACTCCGCAAGTAAGTGGCTTTGTTTCTGAAAGACAACGCTCAAGTATTTTATTTTTAGTATAGGATATTTCTACTTGTTGATATCTATCTTTTAAATAAGAAGTTAGCCATTGATGTGGAAGTCCACGAATGCCTAAAGAATGCAATTTGGTAAGGAGAATTCCGTGATCGATGACATCGAATGCTTTGGATAAGTCAAGAAAAACACCCTGAGGATTTTCTCCACTGTCTAGAGATGTGGTAACATCGTTTAAGAAGGAAAATATGGCGCTTGTAGTGGAAAAGGATTTCCTAAAACCGTGTTGATCGTCAGAGAGAATGTTATATTTTGATAAAAAATCTAGAAGACGCTTATAGAACAATTTTTCTAGGATTTTTGAGAAAGTGGGTAGTAGAGATATTGGTCGGTAATTTCCAATATTAAGTTTGTTTCCTTTCTTGTGTAAAGGTTTCACTTTAGCTCTCTTAAATATATTGGGAAACACCCCTTCCGATAAAGAACTATTAAAAATATTTACGAGTGGATTTAATATAGCGTGGGACGAAGATTTAACAATAAACTCAGGTATATCATCTATGCCTCGTGAAAATTTGTTTTTTAAGGAGCTGATGATTCCCATGACTTCACTGGCGTTAGTTTCGGAAGTGAACATAGAATTGGGTATGTGGGTGGTAATAATTGGAGGACATTGATTTGGATATATTGAGTTCGTTATTTTACCAACTTCTGAGAAGTGAGAATTAAACAAACTTGCGATGTCCTGAGGATTTGACACGATCTTGCCATCGTTTAGTAAAGAAACATTTTCTTCGCGATTTTCAGAAGTTGACGTGTAATTGTTAACAATATTCCACATGGCTTTCATCCGGTTGTTCGATTTTAGTATATGCCTGTCGTTTTCCATAACTTTAGCTGCATAGACTACTTTTCGGAGAATAGTCTTATATTTACGAAAATAATTATGGAATTCGGGTGGCTGGTTATAGCGTTTTGAAAGATAATATAAACGGCGTTTGTTTTTTGAAGAAATTCTTATCCCTAGGGTGATCCATCTATTGTATTTTTTTGTGTTAATTAACTTGCGTTTTATGGGAAAACTAGAGTTGTAATGTTTTAGGAATGTTGAGATAAATACATTGAATTTGTCGTCGGTGTTTTGGCAATTGTAAACATCTTTCCATGTTTCTTCACGCAAATAATTTACGAATATGGATTTATTTATGTCATTAAACTCTCTTGTAAATTTGTAAAGGATTTTAAGCGGTTTTAGTGTATTATTAATAGTCAATACTTGAGCAAGGTGATCACTGTATCCGGCGATAAACACTTCAGAGAGATACGAGATTCCATTGTTGACTATAATTTGATCTAGCAATGTTTGAGATGAGCCGGAGAGGCGAGTGGGGTCATTTATCGTAGTAATAAGGTTGAAGGAGTCGATAAGATTCTTGAATCGATTAACTGGTGAATGTGCAGAGTCGGATGTACTCAAGAAATCGATATTGAAATCACCACATATAACGATAGATTTAGTAGATTTATGTGCGATATGTTCTAAAACATTTTCGAAGTTCCGAAAAAATATGTCAAGATCTGATTGAGGAGGTCTATAAATACACAAAACAACAATACCGGTGTCGGTCAGTTCAACTGCAGAAATTTCGAACACACTATCTACGCAGAAGTTCTCGTAGCCTGTCAGTGGAGAAGATAAAATATCATTACGAACGTAGATACACGTACCTCCGTGGGGATTTTTGCCTTTAAAATTTTGCCGACAGTAAGAACTTGCTAAATAATAATTAGAAATAACAGTATCGTTGATGTTGTTAGTTGAAAGCCAATGCTCTGTGAGGCATAGCAAATCATTTCTTATCTGTACTCGGTTTAGAATATTTTCTGTTTTATGTGAACCGTCGAAAAGTTCATTTTCTGATCTGTCTAGGCAGAGTTGTTTTCATTATCTCTTTATTCACAATTAGGTTTAATTTGTAAAGGAACTATTTCTTAACTTTTGTGATAACTTTTGGTCAGGTGAAAATGACGACCAGTCGGGACTCGAACCCGGGTCTCTTGCTTTGATCGCATGGGTCTTAACATCCTTGCGATCAAAGCAAGAGACCCGGATTCGAGTCCCGGCTGGTTGTCATTTTTACCTGACCGAAAGTTATCACATATATTCTCCACGTGTAGGGTACACGGAAGAAATATGTACTATTTCTTAAATGTTCTCAATATAGCACTAGTGCGTACATTACCACTATTCATAATGAATTTTATTTCTAATAGCTAAGTTTATTTTCTGTTCTCCATCCTGGAACCATTGTGCGTATCCTCTCTGTATCAGTAATTAATATTTTTATAATAAATACTTGCTTTCAATAAAAAGTCATGTGTTTGTGTAATTTTATTACCATTTATTCCATTTACTCATTAATTGTAATTATTATATGTTGGTTGAGGATTTATTAGCGATTTGTTGCTTTCAATTTGTAATTGCAGATTATTTTGTATTTTCCTTGGTTGATAGCAAAAAATGTACATTCAATGCAAATTTAATGAATTAAAATCTCAGGTTGAATGCCCCATTTTGAAAGAAGCGCCATGCGTTTACGTGACGTCATTGAATTAGTTCCCCTGTCTGCGAGAGCGAAGTAGATGGCGTAAATTTGTCACCGAAGGGTCTTATGGGAGTTTGAACCCCCTGTCGCACATGCACCTTCCCGTGCATGGAACACTGCGTAGATGTGCCAACTGTAGCACAAAGACGATACCGTTTGATCTGCAAAGTATGTGATGTGGCGCTGTGCCTTACGGACAAGAGAAACAGGGTTATCATGAGAAATAAATACGTTGCAAGAAATAAAATGATACTTGTAATATGGAAAATATCACTATTTTTTAAATAAAATGAGTTTACATGTTTTACATTGTATTTTAATATACCTCCTTGATAGCAAATATGTATTAATTTGCAAAATGGAAAGGTAAAAGACTACAGTAGACTTTGGAAACAAGAAATGTTGTTGCATAGTGATCGCGCAGCGAAACCACCCCTCTTCTAAAAAACTAAAAAGACAAAAAACAATAATTTTCACACACAAAAAAAACGTCTTGGGTTGTAAATAGTTATAAATGTAAAAAAATTGTGGTAAATTTAGAATACTAAGGGTCTTGTGATTCAAAGGGTTATTAGGTACCGGTGGTCAACTAAGTGCACGAAACATATAAAAATGGAAGTTGTTTAATATCATACAGCAGTACCTAATCAACTGTTAAATCTCGTAAATTTACTCTAGGTAATCATACAATTTACTCAAATATTTTTGTCTAAGAGGAGAAATGAAATTCACTGTAATATTACGTGTACAAATATTAATATTATGTGAAAAGTTTTCAGAACGGATACTGATCGGCGCTCAGATTTAGTATGCACCTCATTCAGAATAGCACCTTTAGTTACGTATGTTTTACGATAATTTATGATCGAAAATATTTTAATTCAGTGAGTGAAAACTATTTTTCTCCTTGAAGCCAAACAAATCAACAGAGGAAAACAAATTTTGAAAAGTATTTTTTGGCACTACTAAAAGTAAATGAGGTGGAAAACACTCCTTATGAGGGGAGCATTTGTAAGTTTCCCTATACTAGACTGTTGAATTTTTTGATGTAATAATACGTCAGCCTAAGCCGTTTAAGGAAGTAACAATATCTTACACTAAAAAATATGATGGAAATGAATATATCAGACTAAAATGAATCGCTGACCAGACTTAACCTAAACCATGTTTGATATTCTATAAATATAATAACACGCAACTAACTATATTTTTGTTGTTATACGAGGACCATTTTCATAAGGGCACCATATATCACCATTTTTTCTTTAGGGCGCAGAAATGTTGAATCCACCACTGCCCCAGGGCCTTTGATCGGGATTGATGGGATGGTCCCGTGGTTGTTTCCGGAGAGTGAAGTAGTTTATAGTCTTCCACGTGGTTACCCGCAGTTTCTAAATGCACTTTGGAAAAAAAAAAAAATACTAAACCATTTTCGTGAAAAGCTAAGGTGTTTTTGCAACCAAAAAGCAGTACCGAAACGCATTCCGGCATCAGTGTGCCTGCTCGTGACGTCATTGTCTCAGCTTCCGTGTGTTCCCGCTGCCCTCATTTGATCGTTTGTCAGAGGTGCTTAACGTTCCTCGCTCATGAAGGTTGAATTCATCAATAGCGAACACATTTGTGTCGGAGAACACGTGCAAGTCTCATCAGTCGGAAAACGAATTTTAAACACGATTCTGTACTTAATAGAGATTCTAAAAATGTTGAGTAGTACTGATTCGGTAAACTGGGAGAGGGGTTTTTGGATAGTGTAAAAGAAAAGTGTTTTTGTCGAGGGTATAAGTGTTCCAGGAAGGAAAGCGCGAAGAGTGTGTAGATAGACAATAGAAAGGACACGAAAGTGTTGGGAAGTGCATGTGCAAATAGTGTATAAGTGTTACTGTGACAATGTGGAATCACCAGATGACCGCCTTCTCGTCAAATAAGTGGTAAGTTAAAAACCACGATCTACTTGATCATACTATTTTAGGTCATTTGAATATGGTTCAATAGACTTGGTACATTCAAACATATTAGTTAAAAAAAAATTGAATAATGTATTTAAATCACATTCGTCTAGAGCTACTGAACTGTTTGCTTTCTAAATGCCGCATTACCAAAGTTGATATTGAGGGCAAATAAAATATTTCACTTTTCATAGTGGAAAATTGGACTTTTCATTGCAATAAGAACGAGGTCATTATTGTCAAAGACTATTCAAACTGATAAAACTTCCATTTTTATTGTCATTGGAAACACTATTTTTTTTTTTATTAGAGTATACAAATCTTCAGATATACACATGTAAGATAGTCACAATTTTTAGTAGCATGGAATCTGTTCGAGAATGCGGAGAAAATCTTATGCATGGCCTCGAGTCCTTGTAGATCATTTCTCTGTGAAAAGGTCATTGTAAAGCTATTCGATTAATACGCTGTACAGTACACAGCGTTTCCTGTTTTACGAGTAAGTGTCAAGTACTTAGCTTAATGCGTTGCACTTGCTCACTCGAGAAAATGGAGAATTAGGGTCGTAATCTGCTGTCACGTTTTGAGATCATAGTGGTTTCTTTTAAGAATGTAAAGGAATGAAATAAATAATCCAAGGCTTACGTCCTTTTATGGATGAACGGGATAAAATTTGTGATAACTCGCGACATTTCGCCCTCGTTTCAAGTCGTCGCCAGGAGAAATTTATACTCTTTGTCCATAAAAGGTCGTGAGTGTTGCGATATTAATTTGATTAGATTGTACAATGGACATTAATAGTAGTAGAATGTAAAAGAGTATTAAGTATTTAAAAATATAATTTGCAATGAGGTGTCATTCAGTTATTATTTCACTCCGTTACTCATTGGGATTCACGAAATTTGACAATTCATGAAATAGATTTGAAAACTAATAAAAAGGTGTTTACTCTTTATTGTACGAGTTAAATTGCTTTTGTTTCATTCATAAATATGCTTCTTTCTTTCATTAACCTCGTTCAAAATTAAATAGTAGTATAGTATGGATATTTATCCCAAATGCATATATTTGACAAGCAGGCTATTGAACGCTACAATCAATAAATAAGGGGAGAAATTGTGCACGGTGTACGGATACTGAATTTAATCGTGAAGAATAGTAATAAATTTCTCAGTCTGTACAATACAATAACTCATCTTGCAATACTCACTCGATAAATAAACAAATTAATAAATTTACTGGCTCCACTTTTCTTATTCTGTTGTTACCAATGGTAAAATATTTCCCCATGAAATATGTCATGGTAAAATATTTCCCCATGAAATATTTCCCCATAAAATATGTCGCACGAGAAAGGTCAAGTTATCATGTCATGGAGGACGGAGCTGGGGATTTAAAAAAGCACTGAAACTGCAAGACGTACGTTTTCTAAAAATTAAAGTATTTGTAAAAGGAAAATGCAGCTTGCTATTAAAGCAAATCTACATGGAGAGATAGGAGTTAGGAGTTGAGTGGTAAGTCATTGTTAGTAGGTGGGCCGGTTAGCTGGGTTTACCAACAACTTGACCCACGTGGAGGGGGTTAGTAGAAGTAGATAGTAAAAGTAAGTAAGGTTCGCTTTTCAGTAGTCACAGATTTATGAACTGGGACATTAATGCGAATAGCTACAAATTTGTTTCTAACCCAGGTTGACTCGGTAAAGAGCAAGAACATCTGAGCCACCAGAGGGGCGAAAACGTAATGAATGACAACTAAAAACACAGAATTCAAATATAAAAAATTTAACTTTTAATCCTTGTTTCAGGATTTGGCATTTGCAAATCATCTATTAAAGACGTTAATGAGTACTTGTGATGGACTAGTTTCTGGTTGCTTCATTACCACCTGTTACTCTAATATGTCAAGGTCCAAGGCCAGTTTCAGACTAGAATGCGTGGCGAGAAAGAGTTCTGACTGAGATCAATGGGAGCTTTCTTTCGTCTCAGTGACAAAACTCTTTCTTGCCTCGCATTTCTCATTCTTGTCAGAAACCGGCCTAATGGTGGGACTGATAGTCTGGCTGTATGAGGAGGTTCGAAGACGACACTTATTTACAGCTCACGCTTCGCGTTTGCGCACCTGTCGTGTTTGCGGCCTCGTCGTGTAGGCTCATCCTTCGCGCACTCCACCCACCGCGAGGTACCTTAAATGAAACCATCAGGCAAACCGCGAAAGTGGAACCCCTCCACCTTGTCATCCACTCACAAGCCCGCACAACGGTCAAGAAAGCCTTCGCTTTTGCCCCTCGTAATCCTTTCTACCATTTTCGCTCACATCTACTCCGCCCATGCCCTAAAGGACGGAAAAGGTATCGCAGAGACATCCTCAAGCTACAACTCTCGGATATCCCTCACTCCAAACAGTTCACTGCAGCAAACAATTTCTCACCTTTTCTGAAAGCTCCTGACCGTCCGTTATTTCTTCTCTATTGGTTTTCCAATGACACTTCATTACTTTTTAAATGTTATTTGTCTTTTTAATTTGTATGTGTTAAGTTCTTCCTTTCATTTGTATTTTGTCTTGTATATTTATTAAACGTTGCATCCTATTTCTGGTACCACGTGTTACTTAGAGTCCACAAAAGTAATGTCCCTCTCGACCATGTCAGCTACATCTAAAAAGCTTTGTCTGTATTACTTGCTAGCATAGTAGTGTACTGGGGCACAAACAGGTACAGTCACCACACGCGGAAGACAAGTAGTTGGCCATCAGCGGACAGTCTCCGTGTGCCGCGCAGTGCAGTATGTGCGAACTCACCCATTCCTTGTTGTAAAGTGTATGAAGATCACGGAAAAGCGTGCAGGCGTGAACAGACATACTTTAAACTCAAAACACTCGTCGTCGTGTAGACGTATCCTTCGTGTAGGGGTATTCGTCTTGTAGGCGCACCCATTATGCCCACTATTATGGACAGTGGAATAGTAATTTCAAAGTGTTACGACGATTGCGTTATGACGTTCTACGGCGAATAGATGTGCATTGATTAAATTTGGGTAGGCTTTCTCTTCCAGACTGCGACAACAGTCTCAACTCAACACCCAGTCAGTCGCTAAAAACATTTCTGATCAACATACAATACATTCTGTGGGTGGGCTAACTTTTGTGCAGTCAACCGAACTAGTGGTTTCGTGTTGTAAAGTTTTTGTAGTTTACCATTGTTCCAGTGAATCTTTTGTGTTTTTCAAAGTGATATCAATTATCGATGCAACAGGGACGTTAATAGTTATTTATATTACGATATATTAAATAGTAGTTAATTAATATTAAACAACGTAGTAGTGTGATGTTGAATGGTTCACTGCAAACAATGATAGTTAACTATTCCTTAACCTTCATTCCTGGATCAGGACGTTTGTAGATTAGTTGACACCTCAAATGGAGGCTGATAGAGCGTGCTCAGCGTCAATGCTGAGAATGTAGACCAGATTTCGATGCACCTGTCTACATTCATCAATGTACCTGCCCGTCAACGTCATTTGGACCAGTTTATAGAAGAAGCACATTGCGCGCAATACTCGCTCACCTAGAGATAAACACACACACACACACATGCTGTATCCTTAGTTGTTACCCTTACTTTCAGATACTCCCCATTGAATATGAGATGTATGATATTGGAACACTAGTTTTGCGTTGCGATGATGGTGTAAAGATAGGCCAACGTCGACGAGGGTACTGATTAGTGGACACCTCGACATTTTCGGCACAGCACGAGAGGACAGGGAAGGGTGGGGCCCTATCCATTGAAAGTTTTTTTCTCTTGAGTTTCAGAAAGTTTTCAGTTTGAGAGCTTTTGTTTGTTTGTGTGTTTGTTTAAGGTAGTTCTATCGGTAATATTAGTCAAATTATTCAGAAGTCTAATTATATAATTTGTTTGCACTTTAATTACTTTGTATATTTGTTTTGTAAATAGTGTAACTATTAACTACAATATAATTTGAAACGAATATATTATTTCTGAAGATAGTAAATAAACTGGGAACTTTCTTCACTGTGTTTTAAGCAGCTTGACTTGCCATTAACATATATGCCCGTGACATAGTTGACAATTGTGGGCAAGAAGAAAACGTGAAACATTTAAATATCTCTAGAGAATGTCTTGTGATCTCTATAAAAATATCTTTTTTAATATTAATGAGCGTGTTAGACTATAGTTTTGAAATAGTTACCAAGTTAAAAGATTTGGAAAGTAATTTATTGTACAAAATATTTTATCATAAGAGACGATTTGTTCTAATATTTCGATCTAAAAATATTTTAAAAGTTGAATTGATATCAGCACATAATATTGCATCAACTTATACAAGTTATAGGTGTTTGAAAGATTGGATTATCTATCGACAGAACAACCATAAGTAACTGAAGAATGTAGATAATCAAAATTCGTTCTTTTTGGTACCATTCACCTAACGCTGAAGATTGTAGATTACGGGTGCGTCCAGACGTCAGACTCTCATTCGCCAGTGGTATCCACAAAATAACATTCCAGTTGTTTCAATTTCACACTGCATTCAAAATTATGTAAGTCCTTGTCAAATTTTTCTTCGAGATGTCAAATTTACATAAATTGTTTTACCTATTATATTTATATGTGAATAAATATCGTGTTTCGTCGTCGTTGGCAATAAAAAAATCCTTTTAATTTATGTCAGTGAATTATGTCAAATAAATGCCAATAAACAAAATGATTGAAATGTCACATTCATTGTACAATCAATTAAGTACAATTAATTTAGTAATAGAAGGCAAATTATTAATTTAAAAGTGCATTTTTATGACAAACATAAATCATAATGATTTCCGGTTCTGATTTTCCAATTAAATGAATTATTTTACGATAACAATGGATGAAAAGTTATAAAAAACGTAACGTAAAGACGACCTCAATAAAAATGACGAGGTAAATTGTATATCATCATAAAATACTCTGCAATCGATTAAGAAGAAATAGCTCGCTGAATAATTGAATTAGAGGTCTACATTAGTGCGTTTTAGAAAGAATACTTGTATCGTGTAAACATGGACCATTCAAGGAATCTTGTTCTTCTTACATCATTCATTCTGAGCACTATTCATTCATTGCAGACGTGCCAAAATATAGAAAAAGATTTAACTCCGAAGAACGTATTAGTGAGTATCGGACGAAATAATCGTTCATATAAAGGGTCAATCCATCTAAAGTGGCACAGAAATTATTTTTGTAGTTCATTACACATCTTTAAATAAATTATATTTACTGTCATGTGTCAAAAGCCCAAAATTAGTGAAATTTAATTTTATAATTTTAAGTTTTCCCGTTTATGCTGCGAAGAATCTATTATCTCAAGATCTTTTTGTTCCGTATAGCATCTTATAAAAGGAGTATACAATGAAGAATAGCTTACAAATTTACACCTAAATTTATTATTTGATATTGAAGTTAGAGCACTTTTGAGGGGGAAATTTTTAGTGAAAGGGTATGGCATCGAAGCTTTTTTTTTTTTTTGTTAATACGGTGGAAAGCCAGCGATATTTTTCAAGTTAATACTGTCTAATGCGGTCATGGTTTTTTTTATGTTAACCCTTCAAAAGGGTCATCAATTTCTCAATTAAGTCCGAATTTTAAGACAGAAATCTGTAAATTATGACGTGAGTTGCCTCCACTCTTTAGAACTTCAGCCTGCTAATGACCTTCGAGGTGTCGTTTGTTAGGTCGGACAAATTATCACAAGATTCGGATAAGCTACTATGTACCTTTCGGATAGATGTTCTTCTGAACGCACAAGAAAATAATGATCCGGCTGAAGTGTTAATATTTTCTAATACACCACGTGTTCCCCCACCCAAATCATAGGTACTGGGCAGCGAGTGATGTCAGAAGACGACGTTCAGAAACTCGCAATATTGCTCAGAAAAATACCTACAATCATGGAATCCATTTTATAACTGCCACGAAACTAATTCTCCCACATTTCGATGTTTCCACAAATAGGATGCGAATAACCAATTTGTGACAATGGTCAAACATTATGAAATTTAGAATAGTGTTGCAGTTTTCTTATGCGGGCATTTCACTTGGCATTGCGTATTTGTGTATTTGCCAACATGGCCAAGTGTAGATGAGCCATTTGTCTTTATTCGATGTTTGTGCTCTACTGTATTATGCAAGTACGCGAACACCTGTATCTGTATTACACAATTTCTTTAATGTGAACTGGAACATTTACATGCGATGGGAAAACGAAGTGGACCATGTGAGGCATATTTGTGATATTTGTGAGTTCGTCAAATATTTAGCCAAATACAGCGAATCGCTACACAAATTCCGCAACGCCAAGTAGAGTGCCAGCATTAGAATTTGCTGTAAAGCATGTACTCTGTTAAGTTTAGAACGAATTAGAAGAGGTTAGAATTTTTTTTGTCAACTTTTAAGAAGTACAATGCATTATTCTTCTGACGTAGAACGCCCGCGAGGTATGATACATTTTACATAGAATTGTTCATCGAACGTGGGGTTTGTGTTACAAATATATGCTGTTAGAATTAATATATGCCGTGGCATGTCCAGTGCGAGTAAACAGAAAATTGTATTTGGTAATTGCAATACAAATATTATTTTAATGCTGTAAATTAAAATTACTTTTTAAAAATAAAGAAATAATCTATTTAACATTATCAGCTTCAAATAATATAAATTTGTCGATGAGAATTAAAATTTCGCTTTGCAAATAATTAAAACTACCCATTAGTTTTATTCGCCGTGCTACATTTTTCAAAACCTAATCCCGTGCCGGTCCAATCAATTGTAAGTGGGTAGAAAATGACCCGCGGGCCAAGATAAGTTGGACAATCCTGACGCAGAATATCCAACGAGTTCTACTGAAGGTGGTTGAAGGAAAAGCATCAGCCGGCTGTGTCATTTAAGCAGGTCAAATGTCATTCTGTTGGCTAAGCAGCTTGGCTTACTTGTTCCACTGAACGTTTAGTCGGCGATGCTCTCATGAATGAAATCAAGGTAATTTAAAACCATCACTAATCTAGTCTTTTCTACTCTGTACTTACTACAGTCCTTGCAGCGAAAGAAAATGAATGAGGAAGGAGCCTTAAGACCATTTGAAAATCGTGGAGTGTATGCCAGCATTGCGAGATTGCCGACTCTTCCTCTCGCTGTAGACACGTGGGCGTTTTGCTCGTGTTGATAGAATCTTAATGAGTTTACGTTCGGATGCGTAACACATCAGCCGATTCGTAGAATAGGCAGTAATTGATACGTCTATTGTTGCGGACTTGATCTCTAACCTTTGGTTTAAAGAACTGTGCCTGAAGTAAGCTTTTCCATGGGTTATAGCAGCCTTTGTGTGAGAGCCACGGAATGTTGTAAGGAAAGAGACATCCCTACGCTGGACCATCCCTCGCAACAGACATGACTACGCTGCTAGGACTGCAGTGATGGAAAGGTTGTAACAACTTCAGCCATCTGACAACAGTGATCCGCCGAGACTAGAACTCTGACCTTCCTGCATTGACATAAGAGAACTAATACACTTTGTGAAAACCGTCCTTCTCGTTTTATACAAACTACCAGGTGACACAGTGGTTAGCGCCCCTGTAATCAGAGCAGGGGCTCATGGGTTCTCTGCTCGTCACCATTTCATATGTCTGGCGCTACAACATTGGTATAGATTATGCAGTTACCCGGTATAACGTTCTTATGCTATGTTCCGACTTCTTTATGCTCTCTAGTGCTGTATGTATGTCTTAATCTATTTAAAATATCATTTTAGGATGAATTAAATTGGTGTTTAGAAAGAAAAAACTTATTTATTGGAAGGTTTTGAACGATGGTCAGCAAATATTGATTCAAGACATGCCCCTAATGAAGAGAAATGGTCTACATATACTCCTAGTGATGTTATTACGAATGACTGTGCAGTATGCGATCCGAGTTTTAAAGAGTTAACAATAAGATATGGAAGATGTGCATATAACATTCATCCAGAAAAGTTAGTTGATGTATTAGATATATATGATGTTGATATGTACCGAAGTAAATATCGCTCAGAAATATTCAAGGAATACAGATAACACCAGTTATTATTTTGTACAGAGGGAAAGGAATTAAAAGTAACTGTTGGAATTGTTTTATTATTCTCTCCAACGTCTACATTTTCCCCGGGTCATTAATGTTACGGGAAGTTTAATGTACTTGATTAAGGCACTAAAAAATACCCCATTTGTTGGTATGAAACAATTGGCTATTTAATAATGTTCCTGCTCATCCACAAGTGGTAGAATTTATTATTGATTCAAGAAGCCATATTATTGAATCAAGAGGTTTGAAAATATGTTTTCAATATCAATGTAAATGTATTAACAGAGGAGGAGAAGTAAATAGAGTTTTGAAAAACTATAAACAAGTATATGATAATGATAAAAAGGATTGTCTCGGCACCCAGCGAGTAACTAGGGTGGGACACTCCACCTTCTCTAATTATCAATACATACTCGACTTCCAGTTATCAACATTTTCATATCTTCCTTTAAATTTTTACTGTAAATATTTGAACATTAGTGAAGAATTAAATATACTAAATCTTACCATTTATAAAAAATATTGCTTTTTAAAAAATATTGTATTGTTGGAACACTTTTTCGACTTAGTTCATCCAACATTTGATCCCACAAGATTAGTGACCTCAACATATTTTCATCAGAATTATCGTATTTTCTCCCAAGATTTAATGTGTGACACAAAAGAATTACGCTCTTGTCACAACAATACGTATAATATGAAAATGAACAATTCTTCTTTCAATCTGGTTGCTTCCACAAATTTTGCGACACCATGAAGTAACAGAGAGGGAGGAAAACAAGAGTGTAGTTATATATTATTATTCTCTTGTGCAATTCAAACTTTCGTTACATTATTATTAAAAAAAATTCTTACTGTTTTCTATGAACTTGGACAATTTGATCAAAGGTATTACCATATAATTTGATTAAAGGAATATTATCCATAAAAACCTATTAGGTAATTTTTTGATCGTGAACAACTGTGACCTTCCTTTTAATACTAATTAGTTTTCACGGACATAATACAAATGAATACATTTATGATGCGTATACATGGAAAAGTATTATATGGAACTGAATAAATTATATCGTAATTATATGCACTGGTCCATAGTCCTTGCACGGTTGAAACAATTCGACTGGATAAAAGGAATCCGGTACTCTCGCACTGAGGAAGCACTCGTACGTACTGGTACTTGTGCAACTGTTCTGAACTGAAGTTGAATGCTCTGACCGGAATTGCCCCAGAAGATAACGCCGTTACGTAAATGGGATTAAAAAACGTTCGCAAAACGTGTTACGACTGGTTCTCATCAACTATCGTTCTTGAAAAAGGCGGAATGGCCAGCTGTGGACGGAATAAGGATCCTCGTCATCGTCTATGTTCAAGGTTTCTTTAATCTTCTTTCTCCGGCACGAGGTCTCACAGAACATACGAGAAGAGTAGAAGACGAGCAGTCTGAAATGACTTTTTTTCTGTTTCTTCCTATAACATACTCAATAAAGAGATTTTTATATACAGTATCACTGCGTCACAATATAAGTGTGCCCCGTCCGCACCGGGGTGAGGTGGATGTAATCAAGTATTAATCCTCTTGGCATATGTTATACATCTCATTTCAAAACGTTCCGAATGTAACACAACATATTCATATATTCCGCAAATACTTCATAAATAACTAAACTTTATTGTCAAAAAAGCAGTTGCAAACTGCGTATGACCACGTGGCAGACAATAAACTAAGTTACTCTCCGAAAACATCCCATCAATTCCGTTCAAGGGACCATGGGCAGTGGCGGATGTAATATTTACAAAAGAAGTTATTTAACTAATACTATTGTTATCCATTAACTATTCAAAATACAAAATAGCAGTAAGAATTCGAGATTAATAAACCAAAAGTATTAATGACATTCCTGTCCAAGGAAAATCCGCCACTAGCCGGAGCAAAACCCGGTCCAGGATGGAGCTTCAGAGACAATGTTCACAACTGTACCAAGGTTGCGTACAGTTAGAAATAAACTATTTTAAAAAAAGGAGCAAAATCAACATGTATGTAAAAGGAATTTAATCAGTATCTAGAGTACTATAACGATGACATGATAAATTATAAGATATTTTAATTAATATATGCTTGCTCTGACCCGGGCAACTACGTATATTGAAGAAGCTCTTATTTTTCAGTGCCACAATATACTCCCTGCGTTCCTCACCATAATATTGACATTCCTATAATTGGTATTCTGACATTCTTACCAGCTGTACACAGAATTGATGACGAATCCTTTTTCCCCACCACAGCAGCCCAATAGTTCCGACCGTTCCTCTGGAGCTCCTGGAATGCTCGACTATAGAAAAAAACCCGCGTATCATTACGAAGAAAGTGTACAGTAAAAAAACAAAGTATCATTACGTTGTTTCTTTTTTCTTTATATATATATATATATATATATATATATATATATATATATATATATATATATATA
>NNCF01126378.1:411363-448379 GCA_002313205.1 Laupala kohalensis | reverse complement strand
TATGTAGGCTACTACTTAATCTGATGTTTCACCATTTTAGAACACCACACTCTTAGATTTCCAGAGGAGGACGGGAGTAGTATTTGGAAAATTTGATATGTTTCATGTATTTTGTTACAATTCAGATTCTGTAACAAAATATTTTATTACCAAATTCGAAAAGTAGGCCTGCGCACCAAACATAACATTTTTTATAAAATACGAGATTTTTTGCTCGTTTTTTTACCCCCTCCCCCAATTCCACCTCTGACTCCCAATGAAAAAAAAGAGGGGAATTATGTGATATGAAGGAACGAGAGCTTGCAAGTAGAATATTATCATCCATTTCCCAAGGGCAAAACTCACGCAGCTGTGGAACAATTTGAGGCATTGCTGGTTTTAAGCATTTCTTTGTTTTTACATTAAAGTCAGTATTACATTAAAGTTTTAAATGTTTTTCTTTGAATTTAAATTTCTGAATACCTGAAGTCTGAGTCTTAATATTATGAAGTAAGTTACCTCCGCAAGGATTTGCAGAGATGTAGTGGGTTTCGTACGTTCCCGTACCACTTATGAGGATGTGGTTCAAACCTCCCAAAAATCCCAAAGCATGTGGTCTACAGCACTTTTTCTCGGAGAACTGCATTTATCATCTTCCTTTAATTTATTTAACCTGGTTGGAGAAATACCATGGAATTCACTCGATTGTAAACTAAATTATGGAATGAATTGTAATAATGTAGTTCTGCAGAATTTTTCCATTTATTGCAATCCATTTATTGATCCATCCCTTCGCACTTTTTGTTTCGGAACTTCCAAAAGCGCTTGATAGATAATCGACTGTGACATTGTCGCAGATCAGCAATAATACCCCCAATCAAGACATTCGACTAAATCATTTGATTAATCGTGTTATGTTCAATGAAAATGGGACCGGGGATCGAACTCGGGACCTCCTGCTTTATGCAATGGTGCGCTTCCACTGCGTTATTCCGTTCGTTCTCCTGCCTCGTGTACCATTCTCATTCAACTTGTGTTGATCCGTAGGTCTTGGCTTCTATCCTCGGTTCTATCTCCCATTTTCTTGCAGCATAACACGGTTAATCTGCTTCAGTCCTCTTTACCTTCTTCTGCCGCTGCGAAAAATTGCGCAGGAAGTGAGCGGTAGAACTTATTCTTCCAACGCTTCGGCGCGGAAGTGGAATAAACAAACAATCACGAGAAAGACGCATCTTCATTTTTGCATCAACTTTGCTCTATTCAAATTACTACATTATCCACAGTGTTTATATCTAGGGTACGTAATGAACACATTGCATATTAACAATTAATAGACTCATTGTCAAAAGAGTTACAAACTACTTTTGACCATGCGGGGGTCAGTACTCTCCGGAAGGAAGCAAGGTACGATCCCATCAATTTCGACCTAACGCAAAGGCGGATTTAACATTTCAGCACGCTCATAAGATAACAATAAAGTTAGTTCTGTAGGTGCTACAATATTTACCGAACACCAAGAAATCTGTATTTAATAAAACAAAAAAGTTATTTCACAAGTACGTATTATTATAAACTATAGATTATTCGGATGCTACCACAAACCCACCGCTGTCTGTAATGACTATGTATTTTGAGGATGACTATGTATTATCAGAATGGCTATATATGTAAGGATGGCTATGTTATATTATTATTATTATTATTATTGTATTTAAATATTACTTTCTCAGCAAGCGCTGATTGACAAAATGGCACGGGTCTAGAGACCAAGTGTCCATTTCTCGTTCAATTTTCTAGAGATAAAAACTTTTTAACTATATGGGATATTGCAATAATGATGGCTTTTTGCAGAGAGATATAAATGTGTCTGGGTATATTTAATGTTTTTATACTGGAATGTGTAGTTTTTGGAATTACTCCTGTTGAAGAGATTACTATTGGGACTATATGGACTTCTTTGATCTTCCAAATTCTATGAACTTCCTGAGAGACGGTGATGTATTTTGAAATTTTCTCAGCTATTATCTTCTGGAGGTTATTTGTGTTTGGCACTGCAATGTCTACGACGAACGTGGTCTTACTACTTTGGTCAATGAACGTTCTATCTGGACGGTTGTGGTGGATGGATTTGTCAGTGAGGATGGCTCGATCAAAATATAATTTATGGGTTTTGTTCTCTAACACTGTCTCTGCTTGATACTTGTAATATGGGGTTTTATCTTGAGTGATTTTGTATTGATCCGCAATTTTCTGATGAATGATTTTTGCCATCAAGTTGTGCCTGTGAAAGTAATCCGTCTGAGCAAAAAGTTTGCACCTTGCAGTGATGTGTTGTGTAGTTTCCTCCATCAGATGGCATTGACGGTATTTGCTGTCGCTTACAGTGGGGTCTTTTAGGATATATCTCCTGTAATTAAGGGTGTTGGTAATTTGGTCTTGTATTCCTAAAAGAAACCCTTCTGTCTCGGCAAACAGATCGCCCTTTACTAGCCACATATTAGATGGTTCGTGGTCTACCTCTGGTTGGTGTAGGTCATTGTAATGTCTTCCATTCAGTTGTTTCTCCTTTCTAGTATTTACCATTTCCCTCTGATGTTCTGGTGCACTGTGCAAACCCACGTCCGACTTTGCCAACCTCAAAGGGGTGTAAAATTTATCGCTTTGTACTACTGATTGATGTAAAGGTGACTGGTGTTTCTTACGATGGAAGAATTCTCGCAGGGAATTAATTTAACTGTGTAACCTTGATAAGTCTAACAGGCCTCTTCCTCCCGTTTTTTAAGGCAAACACAAACTTTCAATGGAGAATTTGGGGTGGTGCACTCAATTTTGTCATTAATACCATGGTCTTTCTTTGAATATCCTCTATATCTGTGTTCGACCACGATATGATTCCAAAGGAATATATCAAATCAGGTATTGCTAAGGAGTTAATAGCTTTAATCATGTTCTTGGATCTTAATTCAGATTGTACTATCGTCTTAATCCTCTTGAGATACTCCTCCAGCAGATGTTTGATAGTAGTGTGTTTTATCATCTTTCCTTGGAAAAAACCCTAGATATTTGTAGGTTGCATTCAACGATGTTATGGCAAAATCATTCTCTATTTTTTATCGATTTTTCCTTTGTTTATGTGTAGAGTTTTGCATTTATTGAGGCCAAAAGTCATTTCAATATCAGCAGAGAAGTCCGCTGTAATTTTAAGAAGTTGATAAAGCTGAGTTTCATTGGCAGCATATTATTTTATGTCATCCATATAGAGTATGAGATAAAGTATTGTTTTGAGACCAGATTTTATTTGAAATTCAAAACGTGTTTCACTGAGCTGTCTAGATAGAGGATTCATGGCGAGGCAAAATAGCAGTGGGCTTAGCGAATCTCCCTGGAAGATGCCTCTCTTTATTAGCATCTCTCCAGTGCGTATTGTCTTCTCTTTTGTACGTAGGTTCAAAGTTGTTCGCCATTTAGACATGCAGGAATCTAACCACGATATTATGACTGGACTGATCTGATAAATTTTAAGGATTTTTATTAACAAGGAACGTGTAACGCTGTCAAATGCCTTCTGGTAATCGATGTAAGCCATGTGGGTGCTCCTTTGGTTCTCACAAGCTTGACTTGTGGCGACATTGTCCATTATCAGCTGTTCTTTGCATCCCATGTGGTTTCTGCGGCATCCCTTTTGCTCTTCAGTAAGTATTTTGTTTTGTTCCAAATATACGTATATTCTATTGGTAACACATTTTGTGATTACTTTATACAAAGTTGGGAGGCCAGTAATAGGTCTATAGTTCTCTATTTTTTGTATCTTTTCCTTTACTTTTGAGGAATTTGTTTCCTAAAGTTAAAAACATTGGCGTGTCTTCGGGATGTTTTATCGTTTGAGTATGTGTCTGCAGTCAGGTCAGTGGCGCGTATATCAGAATTATACAATGCCTTATATTCCGCTGTACGATTGCCCACTTGCCCTAACAAAAATTTGAAAGTGACCGTACAGTCACTAATCACTGAAGCTACTTGTCGGAGCGATGGTTGGAAAGCAAGAGAGAACCTTCCTGGCCTCGCGCCGTATGTGGAGTGAGGAGGGAATGTGTAGCAAATTTGGTCACAACAAGCAACAAGTCTGTGGACTCGACACTCCTTTATTCAGGTGAGTGACATTTCTCGACGGTTGAGTTTCTGTGGATTATTTCCTGAAATCTCATAGGTTAATTTAAAAATTACTCCTTTGAGTAATAAAAGAGAAGAGGGTGAAAATTGAGTTGATAAACAAGCCTTGCACAGGAACTTTATTCTCTGTTTCCTGGCCAGAACAACTTCAATAATATAATACAATTATTATATTAAAGACCGACTATAATATTTTAATTGATTCAGGTATAAAATGGAGATAATTGTGTTACTGAGATAATTTTATTTATTTATTTATTGTCTTACAATTCCATTTTATATAGAACTGGATGGTTTTCCCAGCTTCAATCGGGTATAGGAGAATTAATAAATGTGTAAACAAATACATATTTTACTAAAAAGTGCAAGTTCTTATATTGCAACAACAATTTTACTCCTACCATCGCAAAATAAATCTTGCAATCTTTCATTATATTGTTTATTGTGTTATAAAGTCATACAAGTTTTACGAAAAACCTGCGAATTCCCATTCGCGAAATCAGAAAAAAAAAACTTAAAAAAAGCATATGTTCACTCCTGGATGATTTACGCAAATTAAGGAGATGGAAGGCCGAACTCGGAAGGACGCATCGAGACACATTGCCTGTAAGTCTAAAAGTTGTGGAAAAGACTTGACCCCTTTTAGTTTTCAATGTCATAGATAATAAACACAAACAAAATCCTATTCTAATTAACTGCATTAAACTATAAAGATTTTATGATTAATGAAGTTCGTTCTTGAATTTTGCTTAATTTCCGAATAATTAGGAAGCTAAGCGACATACAACTACATTTAACGAGTTTCATGTCTACACCCAAAAGAAAGTTCTTACTACAAGAGGAATCCTCTCACTTGGATGCAAGCTTTCATCTACTTTATGACATCAAGAGGATCCTACTCACTATGAGAGGATTTTCATCTCGTAGTATCTCGGGTGAGAGAATTCCTCTTGTGAAGAAAATTTGTTTGGCAAAACGAGAAGTGGCGTGACTAGCCATTTCCAAGTCCGTACGTTACGCACAGCGCCACGAGAACGTAAGGGAAAGCGACTTATTCTCTTAGTGGTTGAAGCTTGTGGTTGAAATTAAACTGTTATCTGTTGTAGTGCGCAGAATTAAAATGTTTCACACATTTTATGAAGTTCCCTATGAACTATAGCTAGAATGATTGAGATAGAAAATCGTCTGGATTGTAATTAACACTTAACAGAAATAAAGTTACGCAACCATTCATGAGCACTAGTCTTCATGAACATGACGTTTGAATCCATTTTAATTAATATTGAGGACAATAAGTACATATTATTCTCCTGTAATCTTAAAAAATTGGCCGAAACTTGACATTTCTTTGTCATTTGTACATCTTGCCTACACTTGAACAGTTCTTCGCCAACGTTTTTTAGAATATCCGTCCGCCAGCTCGTCTATTAACTAAAAGCAAGAGAGCAAAATAACCGCTATCGACTCTCTCTCGATACAATGAAGTGAATTTTTTTAATTACACGCGTTATAGCGGATTCATTTAAACGGTTTCATCGAGTTTATACATATTTGCGGGTCCTCTAATATGAGAAGAAAATTATATACCTGATATATTGAATACACACTTTCATTTTAAAATTTATTACAAATTGCGTCAGCATACAACCAAAATATAAACATAGGTATTTTTTCTTCTCGATTGAGAATTATATTTCTAAAATACATATTATTTTTCCCGAGACGTAATCTTAAGTTCTATTCCATTTCCTGTTTTCATAGTGAGTCCTGATATCAATTGAGGTGAAAATGTTGGACTTGGCTCGAGAATAAAATTCCAGATAATTTTTGCTATCGTTGATTTCATTTCAAGCANAAAAGAAAAAAAAAATTTATTGTCAAAACAGCAGTACAAACCGCGTATGTCCACGTGAAGGACAAACGAATTTACTCTCCGAAAGCAAGAATAGGACCACGTATCAATTTTGTTCAAGGGTCCTAAGGCAGAGACGGATTAATTTTTTTAGCAAATTCCTAGATGAGATAAGAAATGTAATAGAATAGAATATCATCAAATTTGTAATTGAAACCACAATTTATTTCACGAGTATGTATTATTATCGAACTAGAGATTATTCGGAAAATAGTGTTTAGAAATCGTAAGAATTAAAATAACGCTAAATTCGAGATTTACTGTTTCAAGAGACACCGCCCCGAGACCAGAGCATAGAGAACACGTATAAGAAAGATCGGCTCTACCCGAAGGAAAACCGGAAAAAACCCCGAGCCAGGATATGGCTACAGAATTAATGTTCACAACCGTGCCAAGACTAAGTACACATAAAACTATATAAATATGCATGATAAATTAAAAGGCGTTTCTATGTTGCTCATTGTTTTATTGGTATAAAGCTTTTTCGGCTGCATAGCAGCCATCGTCAGTAACATACACTGAAAAATATAAATGTACATAAAATGACAATAATAAAAATAGAAACATAATATGAAAGTATACAATAATTGGGTGAAACAGTATCGAAAGAAGTGTATTTTTGGTTGTTGTTGAAATAAAGAAAGGAAAGAACAATGAAAAATGAATAAAAGAAAACAAATACAGAGTGAGCAAACCGACAAAATTACGTACCTGAGTATTGAGGAATATTTTTGGCGAATGCGCAGAGTACGCCGAACGGAGGTCATTATATGGAAAGTGATGGGGTGTTGCGGGGTGGGCGGGGGGAAAAGGAGGCTGTCGGAGTTTTCCAGGAACTGGCTGCAGAAGACGGAAAGAATTTCCGAGGGTTTTAACTGTTGGGAATGGGGTGCAGTGTCCTGGAGAGTTGGGGGTGAGAGGGAAGGAATTTGAAGGCTAGTTTCATGAGAGGGGAATGAAATTCAGGGATTTGTTCATTTAATAGGGAAATGTTGTTGTTTTTTAGAATACTATGGATATGTAAAATTTCTACTTCGATCCGTGGCCAAAATCTATTTTCTACTTCTAAAATATAAAAATTATTCTCAATGTTGAATGTGTGTCCGTTTTCTATTAGGTGGTTGGCCAAGTGTGNCCATGCATTTACGTGTTCCTGTATCCTTTGTTTGAATGTTCGTCCAGACTGTCCGACATACACGGAGGGACAATCACTACATGTGAGAGCGTAGACTCCACTTCGGAGGAGATGGGGAGTGGGGTCCTTAGTGAATGATAAGGTTGTGTTAAGTGTTTGTGGAGAGAAGAAGGTAGTGTAAATGTTTAAATGTTTTAGTGAATTCGCGATTTTAAGTGAGAGTGGGCCTATGAAAGGGATTGCGTGTCTGGTTTGAATATTATTGTTTGGAGTAAGTGATGTGAGGTTCTTCGTGTGATATAATCTAACTTTCTTAGTGATTATATTATCAATGAGAAAGGTATTGTAGCCATTGTTTTCTGCTATAAGTTTTATAGTGTCTATTTCTTTTTTGATTTTTTCTGGTGAGAGTGGAATGGTGAACGGACGATGGACCATGGAGTGGAAGGCAGCGTGTTTGTGTGAAGGAGGGTGTTGTGAAGAATTGTGTATGGTAGTGTCTGAAAATGTGTGTTTCCTGAATGTGTCAAACTGGTGGCGGTTGTTTACTAGAGAAATAGAGAGAGAAATTTTGTCGGTTTGCTCACTCTGTATTTGTTTTCTTTTCTTCATTTTTCATTGTTCTTTCCTTTCTTTATTTCAACAACAACAAAAATTACACTTCTTTCTATAGTGTTTCAATTAATTATTGTATACTTTCATATTATGTTTCTATTTTTATTATTGTCATTTTACGTACATTTATATTTTCAGTGTATGTTACTGACGATGGCTGCTATGCAGCCGAAAAAGCTTTATACCAATAAAACAATGAGCAACATAGAAACGCCTTTTAATTTATCATGCTTTGATAATGTTGCTAAAGCTCCACAATTACCAAGTAAATAAATATGAATCATAGGTCATAACACAAGCATGCACGAAAATAGTTTTGAAATCGTTATAAGTTATTCTGAATGTACTACAGCAATGGCGTGATAGACATATATTAGATACTACATTAAAATACACTTAAAAATACTTCAGAAGCAAATTGTTTACTGCATACAATACGTGTAGTTAACTATTTCCTGTTGGCGAATCGTTCGTATTGTTAAGAATTCTAATATCTCGTAAAAAATAAATATTTCCTTCCAAAATTATGTAAAATGTGTGTGAAATGTAATGATGTAGGACTGGCCTTCGTAGATTCTTGACAATCACCGGGTAAGTCACCAAAGTAAATAAAGTATAATTTGAAAATATCATTACTCAGTTTGAAATCGATACAATGAATATTTATAACGTAACAAAAATTCATAATCTCATGTTGAAATTATAACGAAAATGGGTCAATTAAATTTAAAAGTTAATTGAACGGACTGGTTGCTAATATTGCCCTTTTTATTTGTCATAGATCAATAATTCCTTTTACCACATACACCAATAATTCGTAATAGGCATACAGTACGCTCGGTGTGTAGAGTGATCCTAGAGTCCAGCTCTTGTTCTAGGAATCCAGAAATCCCCTGTATACATCCGTAAATCACATGTTTCTTCATATCGTGTTCCTTTCATCCCACAGCATTTGTAGATCATTTATAAGCGAGTGTGGCAAGTCATGAAGATGGTAGTGTGCATGAAATAAGTCTGTATGGTGCGTCGGTGGCAGTCAAATGAATTATTAATATATGATATACCGCTCTGAAGCAGAAAAAATATATTTTTGGAAACGTTTGCTGTATAGTTTTATAATATTTTTATTCTTGAACTGTAACTCAATAACCCCAAAATAATATGCATAAATATAAATTAGCAAAAATAATGACAAATAACTATATTAAAAGTTATAGTAAATTTAATACGTATGTTTGTTAGAATAATTTTTTGTAATAGGTCCGTCTTTTCTTCCAGTTTTAGAGACGTCACACAAAAAGGTTCGTTAAACTCATACTGTCACAAATGTGAGGTTCACATTTTCCCTAAAAACTTTCAATGTCGTTGTACGTGAATGAATAAGCTCGTAATCATCTTCCGAGAAAGAACACATTAATAAAATAACACTCGTAAAAGAGTTAACTTACGTTTATAGTTAGGTAAAAATACTTGATTGGTATCAGGTTTATTTCATAATTATAAATATTTCTTCCGTGTACCCCACACGTGGAGAAGATATGTGACAACTTTCGGTCAGGTGAATATGGCGACAAGCGACGAGCCGGGAATCGAACCTGGGATTCTGTCCAATCGTCTTCCGCAACCGTACACCCCTTCCACCCAGACTTAAAACCCTGAAGACCTAAGACACATCCCCATACAGGAGATAAGTGAACTAGTCTGCACATACTGTATGAGGATGTCTCAGGTTTCCCGGGTTTTAGGTCTGGATGGAAGTGGTGTACGATTGTGGAAGGCGAACGAAACACCCCTGCGTTTAGAGCTGAAGTCCCTGTTCGATTCCCGGCTCGTCGCCATATTCACCTGACCGAAAGTTGTCATTTATTTTACAAGTTTGTAAGCTAGAGTTGTTAATAGTCTAACATTGCTTGTGGGTTACAAGTAATTCACTTGTAAAATTGTAAGAATTCACTTGTAATTACAAGTTTGCAAGTGTACCTCATGTTTACTGGATCTCTTTAAAACTTGTGAAAATTTACTTGTTACTTACAAACTTGTACTATTGTGAGGTGTCTGCTGTGAGGTTGTTTTTTGGAATAACCTCATGACAAAATGAAAAACACAAACCATGCCTATAAGAAGCAGTAACTTACCGATGCAATTTCTGGGCCCAGCACTAAATGGCACAAAGGCAAATGGATGTCTGTCCTTCACTACATCAGGCAAAAAATTATCAGGATTAAATTTCTCTGGATCTGGAAAGAATTCTGGATCCCTATGAATTAAAATTGGAGCAACGAACACTTGAACGCCTGACGGAATTAAGACATCACCTGAAATATATTATTGTTATTAATTATTCTCAGCGATTTTTCGACGCAAAGTGTGGAATTTGCTTGTGATTTTTCTACAAATAAAATTAAAGTTTAAAAAGTAGAGAAAGAAACATAGTGTTTAACTGTTTACTGGACAACACTTTAAGACCATGGTAACACAGTTTCATTGTTATTACTATAACATTAATTTTTGATAGTCAGGAGAACTTTTTATGATCTTGATTTTGAAAAGTTTAGAAGTCGGCCACTTTAGGAGACATTCACCAACACCGATGGCAGGATTGTCTCCAGTTAATGGCAAGAGACGAATATTAATGTTTTCGATCCGTACACAAGTAATAATGGTCCACGTCTCACGCAACTTTAATGATATTTTCCCTTACCGGCGATTTCATGTCTGCCAACCCAATGTCTGCATTATGGTGGGACCAGCCAGTTAGTAAAATCACGGAGATGTAAATTTTTTGTTTTATTACTGCTCTAATTGTAATTTGAAGAAAAAACATTATTTAATTTGTATCTATAACTTAATAATATAGTACAAACAATATTCAGGAGCTCGCTTGACTAGTTTGGAATGCACCAGAACATGTACAAACATGGCGGCCGAGCACAACGGTTTCGTAACCTACGCATCTTACCCCAGAAAAAAGTTAAATAGCCTTCTCAAATGTCCGGTGACCTATTCATAAAAGTGATGTAAAAACATTACGAACATTTTGCAACAAATCAATGTCAACTTCCATCACTTTCGTTATTTCAAGTTTGGACGTCTTTTTTAAATAAATGTTTTCTTCATAAGACGCGATGTATTTCACCATCGATTATAATTACAATTATTTCATTCAAATGGCGGGAGAGTATGTTTTTTCAGTTAAAATTACAATAAATAGGTGATACTCTGTATATTTATACGTATTTTAGATATTTTAGTGATTCATTTCTACCTACGCAAGTACAACCTTCAGTAATAAAAAATACTTGGCTGCTGAAATACGTCACGTCAATGAACACGAACAATGGTGTGGGTATTTAACCGAAATTAGAGGATGTTGTAAAGCATTTAATTGAATTTACTTGTATCAATACTGGTAGTCTGACTTCGAATATAATAATACGTTTGCGATCTAGTTACTACCTCGTAACATGCTTAACATAATTTCTTTATTTAACTATGGGTATGGATTATTCGTTAGAGTTGCGATAGAATTCTGTTAAAAATAGCGCACTGGATAATTTAACCTACTAACAATAATCAAGCAAATTACTAGTAGAAATATTGGATATACCTAAATTAGTGTGACCTATTTCTTTTTTATTTTTAGTTTCCCGCCAACAACACAGTGGTTCCTGGTTCTTAATGTTAGAAATACTCTATTTTTAAATTTACTGATGAATGCGTTTGGACATTACAGTACATGTTGTTACATGTGAATATCTATCATCAAGAACGCAGCCAGGTTTTGGGGCATGGATGGAGGGCAAAATCTTGACCTTTTTACTAAAAGATCTTCCTTGATGAAAAGAGAAGGAAAATGTTACCTTTCTAACGAAGGATGAGAGTTTAAAAATTCCAATATTTGCTCCATTATCAGACATTATCACCCAGAATAGGGAATTTTCACACTCTGAATTAGTGTTATTATTCTTATTAGCCATAATAAAGTAGATAAATCATCTCATCTTTGCGATTTGTGGGTTGAAACGTGACGCGAACCCCTATCGAAGATTCTATCGTTAAATTAACCACATTTTTGCCATCGAGTGTGTATTGCAGATGGTAATTTGACAAAGTGCTGAAGTAGTAATGATATTGCCTCTTATACTTTGTTTCCCGTAAAATACTAGGAATAATAAAATTTATATTAGATTCGTATGTGAATATATTGACTAAATGTTATTGAAAATATTCTGGTGCAATTCATCCATTACTTTTTCCGTTGAGTTCCATATTTGTGTTGATCTCGTTCATAATATAAAGGTTGTTGAGTATACAGGTATAAAATTAATTTTTTTCACCCAAATACTCCACAACCTCCATCGTATCGTATGGAGGCAGTGCCCTCCAGGGCTCCATGAGATACGCCTCTGATTACCATACTTACTTGTTGCAACATTGAAATCTTCTTGAAGAATTCGTCCCACAAGAGGAACACTTGGGTACAGTCGTAAAGTTTCTTTTATCACCATTTCCAAATACTTCAGTTCACTTAGTGATTCAAGGGAAAGAGACAAATTGTCATGAAATACTGCCACCAGCTCTTCATATATTTGCTCCTAAAAGAAAAATATTTCTTCCTTTTTACAATGAATATCTTGTCAAGAACAAACATCGCTCATTTGCTGAAACATTAAAGATAAATAAATAAACTATATTCTCAAAGAAGTAGTTGCAGACATGGGTGTATGACCACATGGGTGATCACGATCTAAAGTTCACTTCACACGGTACATTTTTGGCTCCAAAATTACATATAAGCAGTGGCGGATCTAAACCGTATTCAAGGGTGCGGGCTAACCGGGAAGCATTTTGTTTAAAAATTACCGTTTTACAATCATTTTATTTATAAATATTATCTGTAAGTAAAATGCATGAAATAAATAATTAACAATCTGGTATTATTAATAACAATAATTATTTATTAAAGTTATTAATATGGTATTATTAATTTTATTATGTAGTATTATTAATATCAATGACAATTATATTATTAATAACTGTAGCGAAGCTACATATAGAGATACCTCAGACAAGATGTGCAATGGGCAACAAAAATAATAAACTATAAACTATTAACATTCATTAATCAAACAACAATTAGCATTCTGGAACTCTCTGTGACAAGCGAATGCTACGACAATGAAAACTACTAACAAGAGACAAGTGAATAAATAAACTTGTATGCAACCAATCAAGTGCCTTAAGAAACTAACGAAAGTGACAGTCGATAGCCAAGACGATGAAGACGCTCTTCTACCTCGGACTCCACTAGAGTCGTCACGCAAACTTATCTCGCTCTCGCCGTGTAATGTAAATTCACATATGCAATGTCAAATGTCTAACTAACATTAATATTTAACTTCTACGATTCTATTCAGTGAGATTTCAATATATCGAAGCTTTGCAAATGTGTTAAATAACAAAATCGAGACATTCCAAGATATTCGTCATGATATATATTTATTAGTGTACTCACAGTGTGGTTAGGCAAGAACATTCACGTTGAATGGACCAAAAGAGTGAACACAGATCCCCAGTTCAAAGAACAGTGAGTAAACCGACCTTGAGTCGAAGCAATTGATAGAAACTGATTGAGATTGTCTCATATCTTCAACTTCGTTCTAATATTTCAATGTTTCTAGACATTAATAGTTGAAAAATCTTTAACAAGACTTTAGTTATTATAATTTAATATTCGCATTCAGATATACTTAATATACGCTTACAGTATTATATTGACATGTGTTAAATTCACAATATATTTATGTATTGTAATTATACATCTCATTATCTATTGTTTTTTTTCTAATTTCTTTTTACACAGGATTTAAATTGAAATCTTTGTTCATCTTTGTTAAACACTTATGTTTTACTTTGTGTTGCTTACCCACAGATTATTTCTCATTGTATAATGGTTTATCTTTGCTGGCTCAACGCCTAACAAAAATTTGCAATAAACAAACAAACTGTTTATGAAAATTGGAATTCAATCTTTTATTTAACCAATTTAATTAGCGCTTCATGTTAGACGGTGATGTTGATTTATATTTTTGTTTTATTCCTGCTAGGTATAGGCAGAGTCTAAATTATCCCTTCTGATTACGGTAATTATTGTAAAATTCCTCAATTTCATACCATGTCGGGATAAGAACATAACAATAACAATTATACCTTATAACAATTATTAATCTGGTAACACTTTTACAAAGCATGCCATTTAACAACTTCAATTTATCTGTTATGAGTTCAGGTCCAATAGATCCGCCACTGATGCAAAGTACCATGAAGTCAGCCGCCTTGTCTCCAAGGACGGAAAATAACCTCATTGCTGACCTTGCATTCAGGCGTGAAAGATTTGGGAAATAACGCGTGCTCTATTTTTTGTGAAATTTTTTAATGCACAGTGGAGTGTCAGCCAATGAAAAACTTGAGTATCGTCCAAAGAGTATAACAAAAAGTAAGTTCAATACCATTGATTGGAAACAATCATGAATCATCCCATTTCTGTTGGAAGCCATCACATCACCAACACAAGTATTCTCCGTTTCCTAATTATTGAATTAAAAAATTATATTAAAAACAACTTAATTTTTCAAAAGTACGTTAAGAAATAAAAAAAATACTTCATAAAGGGAAATAAATGCCACAAAGACTTTTCAGTTGATATTTAATCCATACTAATATACAAAATCGTAACTCGAAAGTGTGTCTGTCTGTTTGCTATTTAATCACGACCAAACCACTGAATCGATTGTCTTGAAATTTGGCGAGGATATAGTTAAGATGTTTAGAATGACTGTTACTTTTAAAATGTGCGAAAAGAAAGATAAAAAATAATTTTGACCATGGATGTCGATGGAATCTGGTAAAAAAATACGTAATTCGCTTACGCTGCTTATATGGTTACAGATGTGATAACTATGAATTGGGATATTGTTCACCTCTAGTAGTTCTACAAAAAAGGCTGCGAATGCATATGTCTATCTACGTAAGTTGACCTACATTATTCGAAAAAAAGGTTAATAGTTATAGGAATGTTAAAATACTTCAATATAAAAGTATAATTCAAGAAGGATTAAATCAATCATCATAAAATTTTAAATCTGTTTTGTTTTGTGCATTTAACGAAGATTAAAAACATCTTTAAATCGTAAAATTTCAAACAATGGTTTAGATTTTAAAAGTATTTTAATGAAATGATGCAGTCGCGCAGCTGCCATTGTGTCTTGCTTCAAAACCAAAAATTCGAATAGCGAGGTTCCCGGCTAGTGGGTTCGTTTGTCTAACAAGTAAAAAATTTCCTGGCAACACCGGGTAATTAGCTAGTTAATAATAAATTGTAAACCGAACCATGAGCTAAGTTATCAGTTACTTGCCGTGAAAATATATTATTTCGAGGGATACAACCGAGGTTAGTGCAACTACCATTAAGAAAAAATATTGGCAAGAAAAAAAAATCGATAAATGAAATCACTTTAATAAAAAGTAAAACAAATACTTTTTATTTGACATTTTAGATTATATTAGAGCTTATCAAACAACATACTTCAAGCACTTCACTATTTTCGCTATGTAATAACGTCAATCAACTTAACCAACTGTGTTGTTATTACGTTCGTATATTTGCATTACTCTTTGTTAAAGTATCGTTTGGCTAAATGTCTCCGATGAACAATCTATTCTTTCATTTTCCAGAACTGTCAATACTCTGGTACTAAAACATCAAATCTGTCGCGGCAAAATGCATCGTGTGAAACCAACACAGCAGAACAAAAATCACAGCTGTCTGAATCACAGATATCAAAAGACGTGGGAAGCAAACATTGCATGCTATATTGGATGCACTGTGTGAAGATAGTTTAAGTTACTCTCCGGAAACACGCATGGAGCTTCCTTATTAATTCTAATCAAAGCTTCAAGGACAGTGGTGGATTTAATATTTATGAAAGATGTTACGTAACAAATACGTGCTCTAACCCATGTTTTATTGCGCAAATAAACCGTACATATTTATGCAGTAAAAAAGTCAAGACACATCTTAACACTTCCCTGCATTTATATTTATGAAACGGTCGTGTTTGTTAAGACCGAATTACTGAAGTGCCACCCTTTCTTTATACGAAAGTCTCGTTCACGAACACAATACTCGCAATAGTAGTAATATTCATCGCCCTAGAATGTCAACCACTCTCTGTCAAAAAGGACCATATTATTCGGGAATCGTTCTATATAATTCCCTGCCCAAGAATATAAAAGATATTATGAAATGGAATCTCTTCAAATCCGCGATTAAAAACAAAAACCTGCTCGAGTGCTTCTCCACTGTAAAAGAATTTATTGAATTTAATAATTGTTAAATCCGTCTTGTACTTTCTCACGCCATTGCTGTAGTACTTTTTAAATAACTTATAACAATTTCAAAAACATTTTCTTGCATGATTGTTGTATCTTATGATTCATATTAATTTCGTTATATGTGTACTCAACTTTGGCACGGTTGTGTACGTTAATTGTGCAGCATCATCCTTACTCGGGTTTTGCTCCGGTTTCTCTTCAGGTTGAGGCTGATTTCTTAAACATGTTCTCTAGGCTTTGTCTAGGAGCGTGTTTATTCTAACAATAAATCGTGAATTTTGTGTTATTTCAATTCTTATGATTTTTCAACGCTATACTGAGAATAATCTACAGTTCGATAATAATTTGTACATATAAATTTTTTGCGTTAAATTACAAACATATTGACTTTCAGTATTATAAGTCGCAGCTAACTTTTCATCTTGTCTAGGAATTTTTGCTGAAATATTTGAATCCGCCTCTGCCTTAGGGCCCTTGATCGGAATTGATGGGATTGTTCCTTGCTTGCTTCCGGGGAGTAAATTAGTTTATTGTCCTCCACGTGGTCATACGCAGTTTGTATTGATTATCCGGTAATAAATTTATTATTATTATTATTATTATGACATAAGAATTAATGACATTTTCACATAGTTAGAAATCCGCCCCAACTCGAAAGAAAAACGATCAGGATTGAGGATAATGCACACTACCATGCCAAAGTTGCGTACAGTTACACATGAACTGTTAAGAATAAAACGGAACAATAACAGCATGCATTTAAAGAAATGTAATTTAGTAAATGTTATGAGTACTGTAGCAAAGGAGTGATAAAATATGAGAGGAACTAACATCACATTACATTATCTCGAATCACATAAAAAATATTGTGTTTGTCGGTAGTCGGTCTAGAATAATCAGAAGTATGGTCTTGTAGGACGTAGGGCCGTTTTTCCTTTTCAAGAGTATGCGTGTAAGATTCTTCTTATGAATTTTACTCAGAAATGACAATTTTTCAGTCGCGCCGTCATTACAGCAAATGAGTTTTATATTTCGATAACCCTTACCTGTATATCTCGGTTCTTAGACAATTCATACAGTGCGAAGCATATTGCTGATGATGTGGTGTCATGTCCCTTAGGAAGAAAGAAAAAAGTTTATTACTATCATTTGAATATTAAAACTTTTTTCACACTTCATCTCTGTTGCTACCTCAAACATGAATGTGTCAACTTCTTCTCTTATATCGTTATCAGATAAATTTTTTCCATTTTCTGTTGAGAGCAGAAGAAGATCAAGAAAAACAAACCTCCTCTTCTTTCCTACGATACGAATGGATAGTTAATATTTCTCTGGTTTTTCCTCTTATATATATGATCAACAAAAATACATAACAAACCTATCTCATCAACAAAATTCTCTTGGTTGATTTTCTCTATATCCTTCTCAAGTAATTTTTTTCTTTCTTTTATCACCTAAAGAGGTACATGATCTTTTAATTTAAATGTTCTACATACAATTTAATTTCATAAAGACATTATATCAATTGCAAAGTGGTTTTTAGTATATTTTGATAGAGAGAGCACAATTTAAAACAATGGCCTTAATACCTTGTCTGTCATTCCATGCAATATACTTAAATTTTTTTTTGATTCTCTTCCCAGTGACGACAATTTAAATGTTGCGTCCAAGTACAACCAGGGCATAGCTACTCTTTTTACTAGTACTTCATTTTCTCTGCAGGGGTTGAATCACGTATAGAACACAAATTGAATTAGCTATGATATGTATGTATTGAGATTATCGAAGTTACCTTTTTACAGCTGATAAATATTCTGATACCAGTTCTTCTTGAGATTGAGCATTAAGTCTAACACCCATAGCCGATTCTGAAAGTTTCATTATTTTATATAAACTTCTAATTGTCACGTCACAATACGTTATAAATAGAGGACAAAACAAGAATCAACTTTACCGCATATGATGTCCTGAGTGCAGAGATCAATGGCATGACTTACATCAAAAATTTGTTTCCCAACTTTATGTCTCAATTTGGACACGAGTATATCTCCATTTTTGTTGAAAATATCGATGAAGTTTTCCAGGATTTTAAAATGAAATGTTGGGGTAATGATTTTTCTTCTCGTGTGCCACTTATCTCCTGAGAATTTGAATTACAGTGCTATGGAAGGAAGTTATTTATGTGAGTAATTATATGAAATAATTTTAATTCTTACCTGTAGAAGTAAGAAGGCCTGTTCCCAACCAAAAATGAAGAAAATTGTAAAATGGTGACTTTTCTATATGTTTGGTGCTGGATAATATTACCTATAATCAGTTAAACCATTAGAAGACGCATTAAAATGATCGCCTGTTGAAATATTTTTTGGAGGGAAATTATTTTATAGACACACAGAGAATAATTTAGAGAATGTCCATCTTGTGTACTCCGACCTTTTTGAGAAAAAGATGTCAGAAACTAGGAGTTTGTATAAAATGCAAAAGAATGGAAGGGGAAAGTGGTTGTTCTTAACTTACAGGAAAGTAAATAATATAAGTATGAAATTGTTGCTGAAATGCGTGTATGATCCTAAAGTAATCGGTAAGAAATAGTTTGTGTCATGTAACCCGTGGAGCTTTTGTCGTCTGTCAAAGGCATTTCAATGGTGGGTCTGCCTCACTTAATTTATTTTCTATATTAAGTTTATCTTGCACAGACATGAGCCTTGCAAGATGGCAAATTGTTTTTTAAAAAATTCTTCTCATACATCACAAAAAATCAAGTTTTTCTAAATATATAGGTTTTTTTGCATGTCTTTGAAGGACAATTTTCTCTGTTCCTCTAAAAAATGCAAATTTTAATTTTTCATTTAAAAAATTATCTTTAAAACTCTGATTGTGTGCTTGTTTTAACTCAATAAGTATACTCTCAAATACTTATTATGAATCATTTGGTGCTTACTCAAGATTAAAAGAAGAATTAAAAAATATCATCAACCCCACATTCTCATGTATAGTATTTCTTAAAAGACAAAGATGTATAATTCACTCAGTAAAAGTCCAAGGTGAATGTCATCATTAATAAGGTAATTAAATTTAAACTGAGCTTTGACAGTTTTTTTTATGTTGGTTTTTCAATTAAAAGGGAAGGTGGAGTAAATGCGAACACTGGGAACTTAAAGTCAGTAAAAGTTTAGGTATTTATCACGAAATTATTTCAAAAAAATATTTTATTGATATTGTTGTGATGCTGAATAGTAATTTTAGAAGTATTATCTTGAGAAATTGGACCCAAGAGAAGATAAAAGCACAACATTACTCACCAACCTTTGGGATGTATTCTATCCATCCTTAGGTATTTTCAAGTATTCTTTTACGGAAATATAACACATTTTGGAGCAAATTTACAACAAATGATATTGAATCAATTCTTACAAATATATGAATAATTATTTACTTTTACCGCTATTATATACATTCATTCTTTTGGGTCTGTAATAAGTTTTTTATTAACTGTATTTGCTAGGCAAAATGGGGTGATGAACTTGGCAATAGCATCATTCTCTTCAATTATTCCTTGAATCTTGTTCCAAATATGTTTTGGGGAATTTGCGGATAGTTCATTTTTCATTTGTACGAATAAATGATAATTACTAATATAAACATAGGTATCACAACTATTTTCAAAGAAACATTTTTATTACTTTTATATTTTGGAAAAAATTTAAATCGCGAAACCATAAATGTAGGCACGAAAAATACTTAGCCTTAACTAACTGATACAAGTGTGTCCGTTATTATTACTTGAAATTCTTTAAGTACTCCACGCCAGCCAGTTTTGTTTCTGGAAGAACAGTGGAGTCTCTTTAACTCGAACTTCAAGGGAAAGGATGTGATTTGAGTTAGAGTTTTCGTGTTATATAGGACTTTTAGATAAGGTTTTTAACATTTATCAATTTCAACTTATAGACACATGTTATTCAAGTTATGGTCATAAGAAAATAATAATTCGACTTATACAGATTTATTTTGCTTCATTTGTATTCTTCGCGTGTAAGGATCATTTTAAATACTGCTTTAAATGAAATCTGTAATTTTCTTTTAGTCAAGGAATTAACACTATTGACAATTCAATTGTATTTTCGATTGCAAGCAGGGCACTAAATATATTGTCCTCGATATCACTACATCTTTCAATGAAAGTACGAAATCATATTTTGAAATTGGTTATTGACGACAACGAAATTATTGCTTGGAGTTAAGAGTCGTGCGAATAGAATTTCGATTTACAGAGACCATTAAGTTTACTTATAGCTTTTTCGAGTAATGGAGTCTCCCAGATTTGTAGTTCGAGTTAGAGAACGTGATATGTGTAAATAGTACATCACAGGGAAATCACATTCAGATCGAGTTCTAGCGTCTAAATAATTCGAGTTGTAGGGTTTTGGTACTTCAACGGAAGGGAATGGCTAATTTCTTTGTCTTGGAGAGAATTTCGAGTTAAAGAAGTTCCAATGTACATGAAATTAAAACATGTTATTGGATTTATCGTGATTTTAAATGATCCAGATGATCAATTCAATAATGTAAAAAATCAGAGTCTATTGACATACACAGCCGAAAAATGGAAGAATAACTTAACAGGTGGGGTTCCTCAGGTTGAATTCTTGGTCCAATACTTTGGAATGTTATGTATGTCGCTGTGTTCAGATTACAAATTTGGATAATGCTCGTATGATAGGTTATGTAGGACTATGAGGTGACATTTATTGGAAAATATCTGGAGGAAGTCACCACAATTGCTAATGAAACTGTTCTACCATCCGAAATTTTTTTAAAAAAAGGGCGGGGGGGAACTTCTGAAGCATATTTTTTTTCAAAACTTTATACAGTACTTTAGAAAATTCTCGAGAAAATTATTATATTCAGGGAGGAAGGTGGATATTTATGAAGATCCCATTGTTCTTGTAATTTTCTATTTAATTCTGACACGCTATGTATTTCTCGTTCTGGACAACAATGGACCATGATGACGAGCGCTAGTGAGACCCAACATTTCATGAGTTCACTAGCTAGACATGACTATTTTTTTTTTAGAGAGAGAGAGAGAGAGAGGAAAATGAAAGATACCCTAGCGTCGGGATCCAATAGAACAAGAGGTGACCAAAGAAGGTAAGTGTAACGTCCGAGTCAAGACATTCTAGCGATTTGTGAAATACTAATATTTCTTCGCATTTCACAAGCCGGACACTGTTAAGAAACTTACAGAAAGTGGCCGGTCGGCGCTAATGCGGAAGGGCGATTAACTTGAGACCCACCATAAATAAGCCTCTTCAGTTATTGAGATATTGTTTGAACGTACACCTATTACTTCTAAGGAAGGTACAATTTTTCTCGGAGAATGCGGCCTGCGACGTTGACCCATGCGACGTCCACTGGAATTTAGGTGTACCTCAGAAAAGAAGAATTTTAAGAAGTAATGAATGAAGTACGTCACCGGATGTATGAGACACTCTGAAAAGGGTGCGCGCGGGGGCTACGCTGGGACCGAATGGCTCGCCTTCGCGGTGGAGACACTGCATTCCTAGAAACCGAAGGGGTGAACAAGAAGAGTACGTGCAAGATCTGATATCGAAGGTATGGTTATTTGCTGATCACGTGACTTCCTCTTCAGTATATGATAGGAGGAGTGAAGAACCTCGAGAACTTTTTACGTGGAAGTTGAGTCCACCGGCACTTGAGATGTGACCGGGCTAGACTAGGTCGCGGAGACCAGATGTTCGTTAGACTGTTGCGGTAGTCTTGATAAAATCATTACTAGTTGCGAGTGTCGTAACTTGTAACAGTTGTTGGGGAAAACAACTTATAATTTTGAAGGTTCATATAACCTGAAGGTTTTTACTATTTAGTTGTCTTCAACTAAATTTATCCACGTGTAATTAATGCTTTCCGATAGCATTACTTGTGTAATAACAGATTTTTAAATGTATTGATGATTTTGGGAGTTAGTCTCCATTTGTAAATTCAGATTACTGTTTAATTTGTATTAAATCATTATTTGTTGTTATTACACGTGTCTTTGATTGCTCGGGAAACCGAGCTGGTGGCAGCGATCTCTACCATAAGGGTTGTGATATATATGAGTGAATCCCGCTTCTACCAAAAAAATACTAACATCGCATCAGGGCTTGAGGTGTGATGTTACAGTAAGGAAAGAGAAAGGAAGGAACCTCGCACCAGTAAGTGAAAGTAATGCCAGACTCAGCTCGAGACCCCGTGTTCGCCAAACACGTACTTACTGGATGTAAGTCCCCTGGGGGGTAGACATGCCGTGAATCATTTCGGGAGGGAGACGGGAAAGTATCTAGATAAGCTCTTTTTAAAGCGACTGATTTTATTACTGGGCTGCGACTTATACACCACATATATACAAATTTAAATTATCTTATAACATATTAGGATTCTAATTACCTTGACGTAGGCGAGATCTAAAGCCGCAAGGAAATAAATTTGCCTAACATGTTTTAATTTATTTTTCTTATAATAGTGATTTCCAGTGTGCCTTATTATAATGGTGCTCGCACATTGCACGAAACACATTGAAATTAATACTTTATTTCACTCTTATTATTAACAATCACGAGAGGTGGAATTGTTATCCCTAGTAGGGAAAAACGTTTGATTAGAATTGGGGAAATAAGACAGGAGACCTGAAATTTCGAAGCCCCGTCCCTTTCATTCGGACATGAACTGTTGCGAAAATTCGGTGGTAGCTCTTTTCAGTAAGGGTCACATCAAATATCGTAGTTTCATAAATAGTTTTACAAGCAATTTCTGCAAAATATTTAAAACACGCACGCTAAAGAAGTCAAACTGAACAATAAAAATTTCACAATCATTTATGTTCAAAATACAGTCAATTTGAGTCATGCAAATTTATTTACTTGATGTAACCTGATATAATTTAGCCAAGGGTAATTATGATTTTGCAGAAATATTTTATCTGGAAAATTTATCCAATATTTTTTTTTTTTTTTTGCAATTTTGAGATACGAAAAAAGTTTCTGTTCAGTTTTACGCGGGACTACCTTGTCATCAGTAAGGAATCAAGCTATTTGCAGTGAATAATATAAGGGAAAAGTTATGAAAAAAATCCTTTACTCACTTCTGCATCTCTTGCATTTGCAATAATCACCAACACTTCTCGGCCAATACACACCCGAAAGATTTTTCCATATTCCTTAGACATACTTATACATCTTCGGTAAGAATCTGCGGTGATGAGAAACAATTTCTTAATATAATACAATGTTAATGATCATATAACATACTATTGATTATTAAAATTCCAATATCTGCGGGTAAGTATTCTTCATAGGACTATTCAGTACTGGAAAATAAGTACGACAAGACCATTTATAGAATTCATCCAGATGTGTTCACATTGATCCTCCTCCTCTCCTCCTGTAACGAAGGCATCTTTGAATTCAAAAGTACAACACATTCAAAAATAGTTGACGTATAATCGACAGGTGACAAGCTATTGTTAATGTAGTATGGCAAGTACGTAACTATAATTATTGAAGTTTCAAAACTTTTATAGTCTTTTTACATTAAAAATTGTCATCATGACAGTAATTCATAAATTATGGAGAACGAGAAACTGCAAATCATGAATAATACGGTTTATTTGAAACAATGTATGTTAAAACTAGTAATGCAAAACCAATGCACATACTTTCTCATGTACGTTTCTCCATCTGCAGTATAGAGTGACAAAAATATCGTAGAAGTGTTACGTGAATATAATTTCGTTGTTGATAGAAATTGCTGTATTTTCGTATCTGCAGTGCGTTTGCTGTCCTTCTATGTATTGTATCATTATCTTTCATTTACGAAAAGAGTATTTTACATCTGCTTGTTTCATTTACACTGCTAAATTTTACACAACCACCCAGGGCAAAGAGTTAGTGAGCCTGCGGCGCGATCGTAACCCAGCTAATGCGTCGGCACGCGCTCACTCGCCGCAATCGTGCCTGTCAGCTGCCCTGGCGCGCAACCAGAGATTAGACCTCACCCGTCATGTTTTTTTCATTTATTTTATTTTAAAGATTTTAATATACTTCACACAGATTAATACACTTCGTGTACATTTTAATTTTTCTACATATATGCTAAATATTATTCAAGCTTCTTGAAACTGTAAACTAATGTGAAAGTGTAGAAGATAGAAATTATTTTTCTGCGTCCATACCAAACTCTCAAGCGCAATAACGCTAATGCAAATGTAATGCATACTAATTGTACTTTACGTACAGAAAATTTAAGCAAAATCGTTGGAGCCGTTTTTGAGAGACATTCAAAAGAGTACTTTGACCTTCACGTGAAGTACCCTTTGTTTTAAAGTAAAAAATAAATAAAGCGCGTGCATCGACAACCGGTAAATTCTACCGCAAATACGAAATGCTAATTAAGTTGATTCACCCACAAACTCAGAATTGTTGCACACACACACACGGACGGACGTTATGCTAGAATCTTAAACGGATTATTTCTTTCGAAATTTTCCTTTCGAATTTTTTCACGATTAAAATACTTTCTGTGTAATACGTATATGAGAAAATAAAAACCATATCTAAAGTTCGAATGAAAGAAAATGTGCTGGAGGATGATGGGAAACATTTTGAAGCTTGTCATTTCATATTTCGAAACTGTACGGCATAATATCAAGAAATTTATTAATCTTTTTTTTATTTTGTATTTATTATGTTATACTCAAAACTAAATATATAGACCTAATATAAGTTTGTCTGTCATGTCTTAACTTTTCTTATAAAACAGTTTTCTAATGTGTATACATCCCATTAATGATTTATTTTTAATGTATTGATTCAACATGACTAATTCCAACATTGTTCCGGGATTAAATCCGGAATCCGGACAATAACGAAAGGTGGAAATATTATTCCTTGGAAAGGAATAACGTTAAATGGAAAATGGTGGGGAAATTCCGTGGTTTCCCTGCCTTTAATTCAAACTGTTATTTTCTTATATAATAAACTTACTTTCAATGGTCCATCCGATGTAAAACGTATTCCCGATGATGGGCCAATCGTAAGGGCCCGGGAGCAAACGTTTACATTCCGCCAATCGCTGTCTTCTCTGCCACCATTCCTTTCCTCCAAAGAATATCCAAAGAGAGAGAGAGAGAGGAAATAGGATCCCCAATACCCACATCATCAGCCAACACTACACACAAGTTCCTTTAACAGAAAGAAAATGTGTGAAGAGAACATGTTGTATATCATGAAAAAGACAAAAAATGAATTGATTTAATTCAATATATTAAATACTACCAGAATTACCCGGGATTTGAAAATAAACTAAATACAATTTACTGTGAATTGATATATTCATCCCTACAAGAGGTATTAAAGCACCTGTCAAGAGGTCTTGATTTTGTTAGGTCATTTTGCTCGGTGTTGTCCCGGGACCTTATACATAATATATTCTCAATTTATTTGTAAGCTTTCATATTTTTTACTTTTGTGTAATTAAATTAAATAACACGAAGAGAACCCACAAAATTTCAGTTTTCAGTATTGTATTCTAATATGTACGTAATTAAATGATATTTGAAAACCAAGGCCGATGGAAAATACAAAATTATAGACTTACGAACAATATATATTTTGTGATTTGAAGCTCAGTAATATCATACTGTTTGTCCTTTAAAGATAATAAGTTTATATTTATTTAATTTGATTATATAATGAACATTAATTGTAGTAAACGGGAAATTTACTTTACACAGAAAGCTTAATTAACAAAGAGCCTATTTAAGGTCTCTGATTTCTTTGGTTTTCTTTTCACGTTTATGTGGTACACTTAAAAACAATATTACTTACAGACTTTACATAATTTTGCTTCTACGATTCGGTTACGTAGGTTATAAGTTCAAAAGATTGTTCGCCTCACGAAAAGCAATAAAATTCGGGGAGACCCATTGGTAAACTTCATAGCTAAGTCATGTGAGTGAAGATTCGCATCAACTGATTAGCTGCTAGTTTGAATTGTTCTTCTGCTCCTGTAATTCATCAATATTAATCATAATTAGCATTTTAGTAGCAATAACCGCAAGAAACTTTTAAAATTTGATTTTCTTATTTTGATAAACTTTTGTGATTTTTAATTTTATTGAATATATTTTTTGTACAGCACGTATTTAAATATAAACTTATTTGAAAAAAGGTTTCTGCGTTTAATTTTTTCGATACTTTTTAATTTTACATGTTGTTTATTTATTTGTCAAATGTGCACTGCAAACTCGACTTTCCACCATTTTGCACGCTAATCTCGTCCCATCTTGTTTCTCACGGTTTCCAATGTGTGTGTGTTTTTTGTGTTTTTTTTGTGGGGCTTTACGGCTCATGTCGACATCAAAGGTCATTGGATTTTATTTTTTTTTTGTGGGGCTTTACGGCTCATGTCGACATCAAAGGTCATTGGAGCCCGAAAAACTTGTACAGGTAGGGAAAATGCAGTTACGCACTACGGAGAGCCAACATGAATCTCCCCGCGTGTGTGACTCGTCGAATAATTCAACCCTACCCACTAAAATCCCTCCTGAATTACAACACACCAAAACATATCTCACAACATACATCAAATGGAGGGGGGGCTACAATGAAGGAGGTACATAACATGAGGGGGGACAAAAAATGAGAGGAATGAGGAAAATGAAAGATACCCTAGCCTTAATAGCGTCGGGATCGAAAAGAACAAGAGGTGACCAAGGGAGGTCAGAAAAGAGAAAGGAAGGAGCATGGCACAAGTAAGTGGGAGCAATGCCAGACTCAGCTCGGGGCCCCGTGTTCGCCAAACACGTACTTACTAGATGTTAGTCCCCTGGGGGGGGGGGTTCCAGTGTTGTCTTATCGCCGCAGTGCATGTTGTCAAATAGCCATATGTGTACCAAGTTTGGTTTAAATTACTTCAGATATTCTAGAGTTATGTGGGGGATATACACTCAGGTGCACATAGTCCCATTTCACTTCCTTTAGGGAAATATTTTCGTACAATTTTACCAAATTCGTCTATTGTCATATATAACATGCATATTAGTAAATTTTAGCGCGATCGGAAACTTAGAAGTATCCGAAAAATCAATTACAAATTTTGAAACCGAAGGACGCACATACGTACTTACATACATAAATACCAAAGCTGGGCCAAATTCTGTTAATATTGACGAAACACATGAGCATAAAATCAGTAAAAACTTGCTTGATTTCCCGTAAATGTGGAACTTCATGTGCTTTACCGATGACTTTCCAGCTTACTGATATTTCCGCTAGAGACCAGTAGTGATGCATGAGTAGTACCAAGGTGTCCATATAAGGCGAGTATATAGACCTTGAGTGGACAATTCACTGAACGTACAATCTACCAGACATGACTATGAAAACAAAACTAAAAATGCATGACGAACATTATTTTCATTTACAATACCAACCCAACCAATTAAAAAGAAAAGAATTCAGAAATCTTCTCTATTTCCTTTGTTTATTCAGAGTTCGGTGCGAAGTTTTTTGCCAATAAAGTTTATTATAATAGTGCGCTCTGCTTCGGCCTCATCTTTGCAATTATTTGTAAATATGTACATTTTTGAATACAATTACGGAAATATGTATTTTTGTATGTCTTTTAGTGAATTGCTTTTAATTTTGAAAATTTTTCCGGAAGTTCGTATGTTCAGAAATAAATAAACACATGTTTTGATTATAATTGAAGATACCCGGGCGACACTAGGCAAAATGAGCTTCTATGTTTCAAATGGTAGAAATAATCCACTTGAAAATTGCAAGAAATCATTTCTTTAGCATGGTACAGAACGAATAATGGTTCATGATTACTCTTAACAACGCGTTATGTGGGCGGACAAACCTTGTTATTGTAGAGGTTGTGCTCCGTCGGTTTTCCGTCCTCTCACCAGAACTGGTTTGTGTTTCTCTCGAGGAAGATCTTCCTTGCGCGAGAATCGATACGATGGCAACCTGGGTCAAAAGGGCGTTTGATTAGACTAGACTATCAACTTTCATAACTGTATTTCCAAGGACTTCGAAATGGTCATGAATAAAATATTGTTCCGCGTAAAAACAATAAATATGTCAATGCCTCTGTAGTTAAATTGTACCTATCACTTGAATGTATCCATGCATTTGTGAAATGATTCGTGCAGTTTCATATTTTCTCATTCAGATAAAATTCTCATATTTTTTATTTTATTTTTATCTTTATTAATAGTAATAAATTTGTTGTCAAAAAGTGGCAATTCTATTTGTATTAATTCATGAAACGAAAGGAGCTGTGAAATAGTGATGGACTTATGTAGTCTCATAACATTATTTTTATGAAGTGAGATTCTTAAATAAAGTGTCCCGGGTTCGATTCCAGGTTAGTCGACATTTTCACCTGACCGAAAGTTATCAAATATCCTTTACTTTTGTGAACACAAGCTGCGATTAATTGAATAAGAGATCAAAAAGTAATTGTTGTATTTTAGGACATGAACCGGTCGGAGCGAGATGCTGACTACATCTTCTCCTTCTAGTGCCGAGGTCGAGTAATTGCGGAGATGTACCTTCCGCGAACCTCTTGGACACCTTCGGGGCCTGTTCAGGGATAGTTTGACTTTTGATTCTAAGACATGGAAGGAGTTACAGCCAAGAAATATAAATAATTGCAAGTTTTCAATGCTGTGAAATCGAGGATCAAAATCGATACTTAGACTAAATAGAGTCATGATTATTCTTAAACACAAATCTTTTGTATTAATAACTTAAATTGCATCACTTTCTCTGATGAGTAAAGAGAAGTTAGAACTCATGGGTCAAACATTCAAACGGAGGCTTGATAACCCATGGAGTCATGTACACTGACTTATCTGGGTCGTACTGTCTTGGGATAGTGCAAGAGAACACATTCCTCTAAGAACCCCAAACAACGTTATAATCAAAATAATGATACACAAGAAGATAAAGCTATATTTAACTACGGCCACATTATATTGTTAGATTATAAAGCGTATAGATTTCTTAATTTATGAAATTGTTTGTATTTATCTAGTGAAGGTATTACATTTCACTGGATCGTTTATTCAAGAATAAGACTAATAAAGATTAGACATAAGTAAAATTTTTATAATCTCTCTCTCATAATTTATTTACATATATGATTTATATTTATGTCTAATTTGTTTATGAATAGTATTTATCTGTGATTATATCCATCACTATAGCAATCATATCCATCTGTATAGCCAATTATTGCTCATCCATAATTTTAATCCGAGGCAAAATGTTTTGCATTATGTGCACAGGAATTGAGCCTATTAAGATTACGGTAATAAGAATGATAAGTTATTTGATATTGAGAGAAATGTTCTCACTTCAGTTCCTCTAGCATTTACCATGTTTATTGAGGATTACGAGACAACACGTAAAAGCAATATCCAGTTAATCGATTCGTATCACAAATTTAATCAAAAACTTTACGAGCACATGTTCGGGAACACGAACACACCGGGTCCCATAAAAAGGAATTTCGTGTGAGTGTGAATCGGTAAGATACATTCTGTTTGTGATAAAGGTCAAGGATGAATTGTATGATAAAATAAATTAAGCGAGCATCTCCCTGCACTTGACAGCAATCTGCTAATTTCTTTATTTAAAGATTAAATTATTTTCAGGAAATAACACTAAATGCCTCGACACTGTTAAGTTTGTTTAGTGTATATTCTTTCTTTGTTTGCTCCATATCTGAGAGGATGTAAAAATGTAAACACTTTTTATTATTTTGTAAACAAATAAAGTTATAAACAAAGAAAGGATTCCACCATATCGAATAGTTTCACAGGAACATAACAAAAAGTTCCGTGCGAAGCTTGGGTGCGTCACTGGTTAGTAATAAAATGACCAATCAATTCTCGTTCCCATTCGAGTACCCATTTCAGCTAACAGGATTTCCGAGTCCACGGGTCACAACATGATGGCAAATTGAGTTTCGTTTGAACTGAAATCAATAATATTGTGTACAGAAAAGTTAATTTAGGAATCAATAATAAGGAAATTTCGCCAATTAGTGTGTTGAATTAAGAGAGTGTCTGACAATGAATTTATTCTCAACCTCCGAGGACAAACGTTAGTCTTAAATGTTAGTTACGAAGTACTTGTTTTTCCCATCATTAACTTCCAAAGCAAAAGATCAATCATTGACAGGCAACCATAAATAAATTTCCCATTATGTAATTATCACACGCATTCACGGATAATGAAAACACATTGAGATCCTCACGCCAGTTATTTAAATGGCACAAGCGTGAGGAAACTGCAATTCCTGTTTACGCTGCCATAACGCCTAATGCACAATCAATAGGAAACGCGTTTCAGTCCGTTTGAAGGTGCTGTTTAGTTTTGAACCGCGTTCTCTTCCTCTCATTGACCTGGTCAACATTATCAGGTAGGACTTTTAATCATTCTTCTTATTACTACGTAATAATCTGAGTAATGAAAATTGATATGGAGTGGAAGTAGAGGCTTTAAAAAAGAAAAATTATTGAACTAGACTAATAATTTGAATTGTACTGGGATTTTAAATACTTGAATTTTTTTGTTACATGATTTAATAAATTCCCAAATATGGTGTATTCCTAAGGTATTAGTAAATACTTACTAAACGCAAATTAAAGTGAGAGCAATAAGATTCGTCTCTATGACAGTAATTTTTAGGAGAGAATTATGGCATATCGGTATGATAGTCATTTTGCGAATTTAGGTTCTATATAATTTTATTTTGAAAATGTCCTATATGAACCATTATTGTATTAAAAATCAAATTAAGTATAACACCCCAATCCCCCCAGTTGCCAAAGAGATACTCTCAAAAGATCCTCTACGCTTTTCTTTTACATCCTTTAATCTATAAGTTAATCGAAGAAATCAATAGTTCATGCCGTAGTGCCGATGACAAACGCAACACATAATAAATAATCGATGTATTATCAAGTTTGCTATACTACAATTAGAAAATAAATTATCCATTTCAAAAATTCGCTTCCGTGGAAAAAGTATCGAAATATATTTCTGTTATAATGACTTTACCTTATACCTTTAGCTAATTCGAAATTTTGTATATTTATACAAACGCAGAAAATATATTAATTTGTTGTATATACATTGTTAATCATTTACTTCATGATTAGGAACACGTGGTTCGTAAAAATCTTCTAGAAAATTCTTAAGATCTAAAAATGCTTTGTAGTAATTCTAGAATGTGGTACTTGTAATACGGTTATTACCAGCGTAATGGTTGTATTATACAACTTTTTGTGACACTTTTACAACTAGTTCTGATAATTGTATCTTCTCACATTGATTTCATTTATTTATTCTATTCTAGCTAGCAGTCTATTGGAATATCTTCTATACAAAATAAAAATTCAATTCAGCAAGTTTAAATTTTATCAATCTCACTCATTTTTGTTATGCATGCGACTACCAGCAGTCATACATGCATGGTAGCGCATTCAAGTAAGTAAACAACTTATTTTTACTTTCGTAGATATTTTCTCTTTGAGCCTTAAAACAGTGCTTTCATCCATCCACTGCTATTTTAAAAAAAGATTACCGAAGTGTGATAAGTTCAGAATCAACTTCATAGTCAATGAACTCATTGTTAATACAAATTTTTGTATCTGCATATCTCTGACATATACAAACATTTTTGCTACTGTGTGTTTCAGGAGGTACACATTCATCGGTCAGCCTCAAGAATAAGAGCCTTTTCCCCTACTGTTGAATCAGTGAAGAAAACAAAGATTCAATTGAAACTGAAGCCACTCANAAGAATAAGAGCCTTTTCCCCTACTGTTGAATCAGTGAAGAAAACAAAGATTCAATTGAAACTGAAGCCACTCAACAACAATGAACAAAAAAAATAAAATCATGAGTGCTATAACGTTACTTAAAAACCTACACAATATTAGTCCTGTGTTTTTAATGGCTCGTGCCATGGGAGTGACACCTCACACCTACGAAACTCGAGGACTCCTGAAGAGAAGATACTTTTCTTCAATTATATTCTTAGTTTTAACTATTGTTGTTATGTCAATAAGTATCGCTTCACTTCAATCTCATCCCATTTTCTCTCATGACAAATCCAGTATCATCTCTACCTTACTATTGGAATATCGCGCAGCATCCCACCAATCATGTTAATTTTATACGCCATAAATGCAGGGGCCACAATTAGCTCCAAACAATTTCAACATTTGATCTCTATTTTATGAATTAGTCATTTTCGTGAATCTATAACAGCATTGAGAGTATTGTCACAAAGAAAAATCTTAACCATGATTCTTGTGTTATATATAGCATATCTGAAATTATGTACCACGCAACTGAAGTTTACCGAATGGTTTGTTTTGATATATGGATGTACGTCTTCTTAATTCTTATGGCTGGAATTCAATACTCATTCTCCACAGTGATTAGAAATCACCTTGATGCTGTCTGTGAAGAGATTCACAAAATATCTCAGAAAATGAAATGTTACACACACATTCTTCAACAACGGAGTAACCAAGAAGAAATGAACTCAAGAATAAGTCACCCAATGGTTGTTTTTCACATGGATCATAAATCATCATTAAGGAAGTTCGTAGGTTCTATTCCATCTCAAATCGGTAAACTTCGATTGGTGCTATCAACTTTGCAAGAAATATGTTCGATCCTGGATCAAATTTTTAATATTCACTACCTCTTTCTGAACATCTATCTTGTAACCAACATGGTGGCACGTTTATACGTAATTTCAAAGGATATTAATCAGGATGAGATCGTACTTGCCACTACGGAGTTTTTGCAGTTTGGTGATGGGAGGGGTATTGGCAAAAGTAACAGGACAATTGGTAATCGCTGCAAACAATGGAGTGCCGAGAGCTGGATTTTCCGAGGTTGAGTATCAAGTGCAGGTGTTTCTCTTGCAATTGCACGCGAGTAAGATACAGTTTACGGCCGGTGAATTGATACCGATAGATCTACGGTTTTATACAGGAATGCTTATCAACATTCTCGGAGACTTCATCATAATAATGCAGTTATATGGAAACTATTCTGAAAACAATTGTACGACATAGTTTTTCCAATTGTCAGTATGTATTATGTTGCTATTTTGTTACCAACATGGTAGAGTATTTTTTGAATGATGATTAGTTTACAATTTTTGTGATTGTGCAATTCCATTCACATGGTGAAATACAATAATTATGCAACTTCTTATTTATTGTGACGTACGTTATGGAGAATGTTTATAGTAAACAAAAAAATTTAGTGGATACGTTGTTAGAAAAATGTAGAAAAAAATTTATAAGGCACAAACTAATTAACCTAATTTTGATATTAATTTTATTACAACGATATCAGTATAAATAGTCTATATGAAATTAAATGAGATTATCAGTTAAATGTGTTTTCTTTTCACTTTGTATGGTATATTGAATTATAAACCGTAAAGATATGAAATTATGCGTTATTTGTGAAAAAAAAAATATTGTCGGTTCAGATACAAAACGGTATGTTTGAGCGGTTTAAACAAAACGGCTCTACACAAAACTTTAGAACTGCTCTGGAAGCTCTCCTAATTTAGATAGATACCCGGAAGAGGTGTCGTTTGATAGCTTATTTAACGATTTTTATAATGATATGTTATATGACATAGGAAAGTTTTCAAAGCGGCGCATTTCGAGAAATTAGAAGTATGATTTTGAACATGTTAATTCTATTCCCATAACATATAGCATATATAAAGCTGTAAAATGACATATCTACCAGATCTCTAAATTAGGAGGGCTTCCAGAGCACTCCAAAAGTTTTGTGTAAGACCGTTTTGGGGCGTTTCGTTTAAACTTTATATTGTTGAACTTCCAAAAGTTTGGAAATTTTACAACAATACTTGGTACTTATGTTAATCTATGGCTACCCGTCTACAAAATGTGAGAGGGTCATGTAAAAAAATTTAAAATTGTGTTTATATTACGTGGAATGGTCCTGAATTTATGTATAGGGATTGACCTCCCCCTAATTGTTGTACACTGGGTTACGCAGTAACCTCGCAAGGCCCACGTTTTCAATTCTATTATTGAATACTTGATAACATATTTGTTAACATTGCTGACGGTATCCCGCGTTGTCATGTTAGTATATCCTATGGCATCTGAATTTTTTCGGGTGCGTTATGTACCAGATACTTTTCTGAAAAGAATCTGGCATCGAAATATTTTTAATGTATTCAGAGCTATTTTCGTTATTTTATAGCACAGGAGCGTCAACAATTGTTAGTCTTCGTCAATCGGACCCTATAATGTTACCTATATTACAATTCTGTAGAGCGGGAATATCCTACTAACGGCCCGCAACTTTTTTACGACCCGGGAGATATAGTATTTTACATCAAATGTTTCATCAACAACATGAGTTATAATTCTATGGTCTCAAACTCATATATGATTTGGCGTGTCCGGTGAGAGAAAATGAAAAATGGCGTTCGAAATCATTATAAAGTATTAAAACATTTTATATAAAATACTAAATATTAAAAAAATTATATATTTACTATTTAATTTTTCCAGCTTGAAATAATATACATTTGTTCTTGAGAATAAGATTGCGGAGCAGATAAATAAATGTGACCTATCACTCATTCGTCTGGCAACATTTAGCCAAACTCCAATCCGTGGCGACCCGACCGATCGAGAATGTGTTGTAAAAATTCTTAATTTTTTCTCCTCAATATGTACTCCTTTATTTTTTCGTATTGAACATTATTTATATGAAGAAAATAGATATTAGCAGTTGCCAATTTTTTTAGAATAAAATTCTTCTAATCTATTATTAACTTAAATTTTTGATTACTATAACCAATACATATTACCATGCAGTGTTGATCAGGATATTGCTAGTTTTATTGTCAGTGAGCGAGTTCGGACTTAAAACATCAATTTTTTATTGTATTATAGTTTTGATGCATACTGGACATTTTTTAAATTGATTTGGTGAAAAATTACTAATTTATAATTAATTTTTTTTTTTTTATTGGGAGGGCGAAGCCAATGTGCCCTCATAGGTAAGCCGTCACTATTTCATCCTAAAAATCAGTGAAAGTGTTTATTCGGGTTTGAAAGATTGTTTGTACTTCTTATATCGTACTACAAAGAAATAACAAGTACAAGATAACATTAATAAGGAGGATTTATGTAATAATAAATATGTTTATTCTTTCCCCAATCTGCTGGTAATAGGCAAGATTCACTCGGTTTCATATTTAGCTCACCTCAAAATGTCCCGGTCACTCAAAGTGAAGCTGTTAGACGTACAGAGCATGAAAGAGTGAACGGAGTCGAACAGAAGACTGAGCTGGAGGAACTAGGAACTGGTCACCAAATAAATCAACTGAATCTAGAATATTATTGTCATTATTCACTGTAAAAGAATTCACTGAATAAGAAATTAACTGATGACTATTTCTTAAACGCAATACAAAATTTAAATATTTTAAAAAAATGTAAAAAAAAGATTCATTCGAGCTTAAACGGAATAGTATTACTTGTTTGTGATTTCATCTCTTTCGGTAACTTTCGTCTAAAAATCCTAGAAGAACAAATATTGAATAATTATATCTTGAAATTGTTGAATGTCGAAATAAACTAAAACAATGCCCTAAAACGCAACGAATAAATAACCAAATATCTAATTATTCTTAGATCAATTAACAACGTAAGGATTGTAGTTGGAGTCAACGAAAAGTGAAGAGAGTGATGTAAGTGACCGAGTGACCCGGTTCTGGCAACCTTGTCCTTTGTCAGTGACCTTGCCTTTGAACTGAGAGAACGGATGGGAGTCGACTTCCAAAAGTAACCGAAAAGCCCCAGCCGTGGCTCAGGTGGTAGTGTTGTTACTCATCACCAAGTCATCCCGGGTTCGATTACCGATGGGTATTTGTAGCTTTTCACATTAATGTCCCAGTTCATATAGCTGTGACTATTGAAAAGTAAACCTTCCTTCCTCTATCCAGCTCCTTCTAGTATATATAACTCAAACTCTTACTAACTTCTACTAACCCCTCCACGTGGGTCAAGTTGTTGGTAAACCGAGCTAAGCGGTCCATCTACTAACAATAACCCAACCACCCAACTCCTATCTCCTTTCGCTCCATGTACATAAGCTTCAATAGCACGCTACATTTCCCATTTACAAATACTGGCCGAGGTTTGCAAACCTCTACTCTATAACGACTGAAATGGCGTAGTATGAGCTGTCCACCAGAGGTCGCTCAAGATCAATACCCCCAAATCGCCGTTCAGTTCTAGCTGTTTAAAAACACGCGTTTCCTCTGTTCCAACCTTTATTAGAAAAATTTTTAATTATTCACTTAATTCTAACTTATTAATGAAATGTACTCTCATATATGCTCTTCACACACAATATTTGATTAAATGGAAAATAAGTTAAGAGCATATGGAACTATTAAAATTTGTATGAGAAATTTTAAACATTATTATTAGTGGTGTAACCGGTATACAAAGATTTGCCAGATATTATCTAGGTAAATAAATTAGTCATGCTAATCAAATTAAACTTTCATATTTTCGCACATAACGTTAGTTTCATTCAATTACCGGTAATAGATAACTGTAAAACGCCCTTTACACTTTTAAATACAAGTTTTCGGCAACAGTTGACGCCAAAGGGGCCATGAGTATGTCCTAGTATATAT
>NNCF01126378.1:368948-406567 GCA_002313205.1 Laupala kohalensis | reverse complement strand
GGCATTGCTTCCACTTACTTGTGCCGGGCTCCTTTCTTTCTCTTTCCTGACCTTCCTTGGTCACCTCTTGTTCTTTTCCATTCCGACGCTATTAGAGCAAGGGTATCTTTCATTTTCCTCATTTTTGTCCTCCCCTCATTTTTTGTCCTCACATTTTTTGTCCTCAGTGTTTTGATGTATGTTTTGAGATATGTTTTGGTATGTTGTAATTCAGGAGGGTTTATAGTGGGTATGGTCGAGTCATTCGGCGAGTCCCACACGCGGGGAGAGTCAGGTTGGCTCTCCTTAGTGCGTATCTGCATTTTCCCTACCTGTACGAGTTTTTAGGGCTCCAATGACCACGATGTCGACGAACCGTAAAACCCCACAAAAAAACTTTTTTAAGGTAATCGAACACAGTTGCTCTTATTTCTGCTAATAGCACGATTAAATTCAGGATCATTTTATGGAAGTCATTTATTTATTTTATAATATACACAATACGTTTTCAAAAGGTATTAGAGGACTCGCACTCTCCATTACTCATTTTGTGAATATTTTTAAATTATGTGAAAAATCTTAATTTTCCTTTCCAACTACTCTTTCAAGACATTTATCATTTCAAAATAATGTTCATTAAAGACATTTTTATTACCTGAACATGTACATTTAATAATATAAGTAAGATAAAATAAAGAATTAATAATTTTAAAGAGTTTCTTTTTGAAAAGTTAAAACCAATAAAAATCTTTAATTTCGGAAGTTACGGTATTAAAAAATTTGATTTGTTTTGAAAAGAGTACAAAGAAGAGCTTCAGGTTATGGTACATCACACTTCTTCTTGTGTTGCTACTCAATATAAAAAATTGCATGGAGAAGTATTTCAGGTACTTCAATTATAAATTATTTTTTCCTTAAAGTTACTTTTAATTCAATCCCATTTTCTGATTTCATGGTGAGTCCGTATTCTACGCGAGGTGTATATCCTGGGCTTGGTTCGAGAATGAAATTCCAAATAATCTTAGCAATAGTTGATTTAAGTTCAAGCATTGCAAACTTTTGTCCTGGAAATAATTTGAGTATATTAGTTCCATAATTATAAGAAATAAAATCATAATAATAATTAAAGGCTATATATATTTCATGTTTGAGGAATATATAAATTATATATTATTCCAAGAGTTAGAAGTTTTAGTTGGAAAATAAATGTAAACAAGTGGTTCATAACACTATCCGAGCATTTTATTACATTTTATTAGATAAGTAATTTACATTGAAAATTGACAGATGTCCGGCAGTGGGGCACCCAAGGGAGGACACTGAGGGAACGAGTCCGAAGGAGAGAGAAATAATAAATTCTTCGAAAAAAAAATTCAGTATGTCCATTGAAAGCAACAAGACGAACAAATGAAAGCGTCCAAAAAAGAAGACTAGTTCAGGGACAAACTCATCTTTTAAAGATTTCTTCTCCTACATGGGAACATGAGCATAAGGCTGCAATATTTCACTGTTTCTAGCGTACTCGCACTCCAGTGAGATTCCAAGCCACATATATAATATAAAATTTATAATAGATAATAAAAAATAAAGTCATGAATAAAAGAAAGTAAATAATTTGTACTTGGAATAAATTTGTTATTACGACAAATTAATAAGGGAAATGTTTTATACGTGTTCTTATAAAATGTTTAATAATAACATTATACGATTCATGAATGATCGGAACACTCATTGATTACTACGTATCGACCCTTGACTCAAAGAGTTTTCCATTGAAAAATCAAGCCCTAATTAAAAATTTGGATAAAATACGAAATATTTCAAAAAATTATTTTTATGGGATATTTATGAAAACTGAAATTTACATTAATGCGTTATTTATACAAAGAAATGTCCTAAAATGTAATTTTAAGAAGTTAATTTATAGAAAATTCCAGTGGAGAGACCCGCGCACCCAGGTATTTCTCTTTATGTACTCCTCCCTTAATCAAAACATGGAACCGCCTCTTCTGTCCAATAGCAGCGAGAATTACAAATAAATAGTTTTGTTAAGGAAAATATTACAACACAAACATACATTTCTAAATAACTTTTGTTTCTTTCTTATATTATTTCATTTTTATGTCACAGATTTTTGAAGGACGTTGTTATAGAATTTTTGTCAATAAAAAATATTTATGTAAACCACGAACTTGGAGCCACGGTTTGTTCAACCCATTTCGTAAATCATTGTGGACAGGGGCGTACCTACTACCAGATTTTTTATTATAGACCCCTGACTCACATAATAGACTAACTGTTGTGATCATGACATTCTTGAGAGTTCGACAATATAAATTTTATTCCTTAATAATATGTCTGCTCGTTTTTAGCAGTGTTTTAGATAAAAGTTAATAACTCGTTATATTTTGGGTGTAGAAGCTTGAAATTAATAAAGTTTGTCACAAACACAACCTTAATTATTCTCTGGATAAGAATTATTTCTATCATTCTTAGTTTGTTTTATAAAAAATAATGAAATCGATGTATCGGCAAAAACCGTAAAATATCACGCATTTTGAAACATTTCAGATTTTAAACAATTAATATTCATTCGTAAAACCAAATTTTTCACTTCTGTATATGCAAATCAAAATTAAAAATCCAATGATGGTAACTGTGTTTCTCTGCGACTTTTCTTGTACTCTTCACAGCTATTGGAAGTCAGAGGTCTAAAATAAAATATCCGAATATAAGTGGGGATCAACAGAAATTACAAGAATATTGATTTATTTCTTTTTGTCGTACTATTTATGTGTGTACACACATTTACATCTGTATATATGTTATATACAAACATTTGTATATAAATATGTTTGTACAACGGTTTCAAAATAATACTTCTATCTTAAAGTAATTAAATTCTATAAGATACTAAAAATTGTAAAAGAAACATTAAAAATCACTCATATGTTGAACGAAACCGTTAAAATTTCGTTACTGCAACTTCGTCACCAGTTTCTGTTTCTACTTTTTATTACCTTACGATTAAAACGTTTTTACTAACATGTTTATACACTTGTAAAATACCCAGACGTATATGTGTTTGTTTGTTTATCATCTTCCCCCTCGTTTGAAATAAAATTATAAGTTCAGCCCTTCTCGTGGGTGATATGTAAATTCTGGAAACAGAGAAATAACTTACCAATACAATTTCTAGGACCCGCACTAAAAGGCACAAATGCAAATGGATGTCTTCCTTGTATTGCATCAAGTTGAAATCGATCAGGATTAAATTTTTTAGGTTCCGGATATAATTCTGGATTCATTTGTATTCCATATGGCGCCACCACTACAGTCACTCCAGAGGGAACAACCACGTCCACTGAAATTGATTGGTTGCATTAAATTAATTACATTTATTTAATGTGGTATTTCCAACTGCGGAATTCTGAAAGAAGTTGCCCGGAATAAGCTTTCAAGAAAAAAAAACTGTGATTATTAGTGTGCAATAGTAAATTTTCCTTTCTTATTGTTTTAATGTTTTTATACTTCCTGGAACATTCTCATAATAAAACACTCAAATAATAGACTACAATCATTACCTACCTCCCAAATCTTAAAATGCCCATGCTCTATAAACTGTTATTACACCATAGAGGACCCTCAAGAAAAAACCTTTTCAGGGTGAGTGGATAAATTATTGTGTGGCCTTTTCCAAGCAGTTATCCATAATATCACCAAGTATGAGAAATATCGATCGAATAGTAGATAGCGGTCATCCAAACTGTCTTCCTATACATACTATCCAAACTATCCATACCAATAAAAATGTGAGATGCGAAAGTTTGGTTGTCTTTTCTCGTCTAAACTTCTGAATTGAGCGAAGTTAAATTTGGCAAGGACACAGTCAAGATATTCCGGAAGAAGGTTAGCTTATGTTTTACAAATGGGTGAAACGAAAGATAGAAGATGGTTGTTGATGATAAATGTCAATCAAGTTGTGATAAAAGATATATATGCACATCCGCTGCCTACATGGTTAGAGACAGGTGACAACTATGAGTGCCACTATTGTTCGTCTCAACGAGCTCTCCAAAAAAGTCCGCGACAGTATATACCTACAAAAGTTAACCTAAATTATGAAAAAAAACGTTCTTAAACATAAAAATGTTAATAGATTTCAATCTAAGAAGGACAGAATAGATGATGATCAAATTTAATATTTGTTTTGTGCATTTAACGAAGATTTAAAAAAACGTCTTAAATCGTAAAATTTTGATGAATAGTTCGATTTCACAAGTGTTTTAATGAAATGGTGCAGCCGCGCTGCCGTCGTTCTCTTGCTTCGGAAACGAAAATTCGACCCTCGGCTCTCAGCGAGTGGGTTCGTTCTACCTGAGATGCTGACATGAATAGACAATCTTGCAATGTCATATCAGAGTTGACCCCCCAGGGGACTTACATATAGTAAATACGTGTTTGGCGAACACGGGACCCCGAGCTTATGTCTGGTATTATTTCCACTTGTGCAAAGCTCCTCCCTTTCTCCTTCCTAACCTTCCTTGGTCACCTCTTGTTCTTTTCGATCCCGACGCTATTAGAGCTAAGGTAACATTCATTTTCCTCTTTTTCTCCTTTCTTCCTCATCTTCTTTTCCCCGCAGGGGGCTCAGTTTTGACTGAGTATGGGTTTGTCAAACCCACGGCTCCGAGCTGGGGAGTGGTAGTGCGCCACCAGTCCTCGGACACCTTAATCTTTGGGCATACTTCAGCGACCACCATTCGCGCAATGGTGGAAAGTTGCGTGTTACAAAGGGTGGAGATATTGCCTTCATTGGTCGGGTCGCGAGGAAGGATTATACCCCTATTAAAAAAACCCTCAACCTCAACGTGTGTTACGCGCCGATGAGATGAATGGGTGTTGAGGATAAACAGTCCCTAGTGAACAACCTCTGGGGCAACTGCCGCACATCAGTTGAGCAAGGCTTAGTGGCGTGATGCGGGGGCTCCACGTCACCGGACATTTATTTCCCCAGAATTCGTGAGAACAATATGACTGATGTTTCGCTTTTCCCGCCTTGCAAAGAGGGTGTTCCGCAAGGTGTGTATTCCACCCAATGCCCCTCAATTAATGCTCCTCAACCTGTCCCCCTATTGTCGCTCCCCCCCTTTGCCCTCTTCCTCTAGGAAGAGGCGATTTGTGTCAGGAACTGTCGATTTGAACAGTTTTTTGCAAGACAAGCGACCGGCCGACCAAACCTCGCTTCCTTGTAATGAGTTGCGTCGAAGAAGGAGAGACTTTCAAATCTGTAACTGCGGTCCGTCTTGCAAAAGCAATTCACGTCGAAACGGGAAAACTGCAGTCTGTCGTTCGCCAGCGAAACGGAGAAATTATACTCGAGGCACGTACATGCAAGCAAATTGATTTAATACGATCGATTAAAGAAATTTGCGGATTAAAGATGAAGGTGGCTACTCACCCAAGCTTGAACTTGTGCAAAGGAGTGGTTAACTACGATGATTTTGCACAAGAATCTGAAGAAGACCTGAAAGAATTTTTTCAGCCAGAATGTGTCATCAACATTCACAGAGTGAAGAGGAAGGTACAGGTGAAGCTCGTCCCCTCTGATTTTGACTTTCGATCGACCCACACTGCCAGAGAGCATACCCTGTGGGTTCTACACCCTTCGTGTTCGCCAATATGTGCCAAGTCCTCTGCGCTGCTTCAAGTGCCAGAGATTCGGGCACACATTGGACCGCTAAAATCATACAGCTAAATATGTGTTATTTGCGGTAAATCGTCGTACGAGTCGTCTCCTTGCTCTTCGCCTCCATGCTGTGTGAATTGTCAGGATAACCATCCTTCCAATTCTAACACACGCAAGAAATATTTAATACAGAAGGAAATCCAGAGGATCCGCGTTACGGATAGGGTGTCTTATCCGGAGGCCAGGCGTCGGTATATGATCAAGAATCCGGTCGCAATAACCTAAACGTTTGCAACAGCGGTCAGCGCGAAGAAACAACCTACTGCTTCCTTTAGGTAACAGATGGATTTCGAAGATACTCTGAAACCACCGATGTGTAACTCTGGAACCCAGGCCAATTTTGATGATTCTTCCGCCTTCAAAGTGGTGTTCCTGGAGCGTAAGATAATTATACGTACAAAGTATAAGATTACACAAAAAACATCTGTGTCCACCTCTACATCCGTATCTCCATCCGTTTCTACTTCCACGACCACCGGGAAACCGCAGTCTGCTGTTAAACGATACCCCCGACGTCCATCTTGGGGTCGTTCTCTGCAGAAAACTTCCAACACAAAAACATCCCGGAAACCTTTAAAGTCAGACTCCAATGTTGTCGGATCAACTTCCTCTAGTCGCCGTCGCTCAAGAAGCAGAAATAGTGGACTTGTTATGTCCACGAGTGATCATTCCAGCTGTGATCACGGCGACTCTCCTGGGGAGGAGACCACAGTGGAGTCTGACTTTAAAGTCAACTACAGAAAAAAATCCAAACATCGAAGAAAGAGCAGATAAACTCCATACCATGGCTATTCTTTCCTGGAATCTGAATAGCATTCATGTCCGTTCAGATGACCTAAAGCTCTTACTGTCTCGTCGTTCTCCTCAAATAGTATGTCTTCAAGAAACACATCTCTTACCAAAACACTCTTTTCATTCTCATGACTATACCTGTTATAGGGCGGACTTAGGAGACGGTCTACGGGCACACGGTGGAGTCGCTGTGCTCGTAGACGCTTCAGTCTATGCCAAAGAAGTCTCTATATCAAGCGTCTTTCAGACCGCATGTATGAGGGTGAGCCTACCTTCCCTTACGTTTACGGTTTGTAATATTTATATCCCCCCCGCGCAGTCATTCACGAAAAAAGATATTGCCGGTCTGATGGACCAGTTGTCTTCCCCATTTCTTATCGTCTGAGATTTCAGTGCCCATAACTCAATATGGGACTCTTCACACAACTGCCGGAAGGTTGATATTGCAAAACTGTTAGATAGCCGAGATATAGTGCTCCTTAACACGGGCCACTCCACTCATCTCTGTACTGCTTCCCGATCTTTCTCGGTACTGGATTTAGCCATCTGCAGTTCCGCTCTTTCCCCACTCTTAGACTGGACAGTTCCTGACAATCTGTATGGGAGTGACCACTACCCGATTCTTATACATTTTAACGCCCTTTGTCCCTCGGTTCCACGCCCCTCTCAGTGGATTTTCAAAAAAGCAGACAGGGATGTGTTTAAACGCAACATCAATCTCTGCGATGAGCCTTTCGCCAATTTGAATGCTATGGCATCCCACTTCACCNACCAACGCGGTCTTGAAAACCGCTGATGTTGCCATTCCTAAATCATCACGTAATCCAAGACATTGCCCTGTTCCATGGTGGAATTCGGATTGCGCAAAGGCGGTCAGCGCTAGAAAGAAAGCTATAGCGCGACTTAATAATTATCCCACTGTTGATAATCACATTGAGTTTACAAGGTGCACAGCCAGAGCAAAACGAACTCTTCGAGAAAGTAAGTCCTCCTCCTGGAAGGCTTACATTTCATCTCTTACAAACAGTGCTCCATCAGTCGTATGGCAGAAAGTTCGCAAGATTAAAGGTACGTGATCCTCTTTCTCCATCCCTGGTCTCAATGTGAATGGACAGCTCGAAACTTCACCCGATGTCATCGCTGAGGAACTTACGTCGCACTACGAAACTCTAACTTCAACGGTTTTTCTCCAACATCGCGCGGAAAAGTGTTACTTGGATTTCTCCAGTTGCAGAGACGAGGAATATAACATTCCTTTCTCTATGACGGAGCTGACCTCTTCCCTTGCTGCTTCGAAAGATACAGCCCCCGGTCCTGATCAAATACGTAATGCGATGCTAAAACATCTCCCAGAGATAGGCATAAAATTCCTTCTGAAGTTATATAACTGTATGTGGAATGAGCGTACCGTCCCTGCTCAATGGCGTGAGGCAATGATTATTCCACTTCCGAAGAAGGGAAAAGATCGTTCTAATCCGTCGCACTTTCGACCGATTTCTCTGACAAGCTACGTTTGCAAATTGTTAGAAAGAATGATAAATCGTCGCATAGTTTGGTCTCTGGAATCGCGAAACCTTCTGACCAATATCCAATGTAGTTTCAAAAAACAGCGATCAACGCTAGATCACCTTGTTGCGTTGTCATCTACCATCTCATCAGCGTTTGGATGAAGGGAACATCTCGTGGCCATCACTTTTGACTTGGACAAAGCTTATGATACAACCTGGAGGTACGGAATCCTACGTACATTGCACTCGTGAGGATTCCGAGGCTGTCTTCCTCTGTTCCTGGAGAGCTTCCTATCTCAACGCTCTTTCCGCGTTCGCCTCGGTACTTATTTATCATCAAATCATCCTTTGGAAAATGGTGTCTCACAGGGTTCAATCTTGAACGTCACTCTCTTTGCCATCGCCATAAATATTATTTCGTCACCCGTTCTTTTCGCCTCCATTCCTTTTGCAGCGTGTACACTGTTGAAAAATTTGTAATTCTTGAGGCGCTGAAGTTCATTCAGCGATCTTCAATACGGCGTGTGGTAATCTACAATGACTCTATTAGTGATCTGTGGTCAGTGTCTTCTTTGTACACTTCTGACACTCTTACGCTGACAATTCAAAATTTGATAAGCCATCTAGTATCTAAAAATGTTGAAATAGTCCTTTGTTGAATTCCTGGGCACGTGGGTATTATGGGTAATGAAAAAGCCGATGAGGCAGCGTAGTGGGGAGCGCAGAGGGCAGTCCTTGACCTTTTGTCTGTTCCTTCGTCAGATTCAAAGGTTGCCATAAGATCGTCTCTTCTAGAGACATGGCACGCCGAATGGCAAAGTCGCGCCTTCAAGCTGAGTAGAGTAAAAGACTCCGTTAAGACCTGGGTGTCACCATCTCGTGCGAACAGACGTGAAGAAGTAATCCTTACATGTCTTCGTATTTACCACTCCTATCTTACCCATGGTCATCTCTTACGCGGTGAACCTCCCCCCGTCTGTGAAACTTTAACACAACGCTTACCGTGGAACACTTTCTTCTGGAGTGTCTTAAATACACTAACAGCTGACGGCGACAGAATCAACGAACAGTTTGAACGTTATGTTGGGACAAAATGAACGGATTTTAATGCGTCTTTTTAGATTCCTTCAGGAAATTGGTCTCTGGAACTGTATCTGATCTCTCCGTATGTTTTTACTCAAATTCTTAAACGAAACGGGGCTCCTACCACAAGTTCTCGGGAGGATTTGGATTTGAATCTTATTTTATCCCCATTGTTTTCAATTTACTCTCTCTCTCTCTCTCTCGAAATTTACTCTTTCCTTCATTTTTTGTTTTTATAAAGTCTTCAGGATCTTTTTTCCTATTTTGATATATATTTGGATTTATTGTAATTCAGGAGAGTTTTTTGGTGGGTATAGTCGAGTCATTCGGCGAGTCCCACAAGCGAGGAGAGTCATGTTGGCTCTCCTTAGTGCGTAACTGCATTTTCCCTACCTGTACAGAATTTTAGGGCTCTAATGACCTCTGTGTCGGCGAACCGTAAAGCCCCACAAAAAAATCAGAGTTGTGACACAGAGAGAGGGCGATGAGCAGCTCTAGCACCCCAATTGGGGTTGTGCGAGGAAGAGTCATATAAAAAAGTTCATTAAAAAAAGACGAGCTTAATCCGTGACTTCGCAGCCCTTTAAACAAGGTGACATGTTGGACGGGCCTTAAATACTCCTAACTCTCCTAAGGGTAAAATGGTGTTCTGGGTTAATTGATGACGTTCCGATTGATTTCTATCTCTCACGGAAAACTGACATCGCTTGCTTAAAGATGGTTTCATCCGCGGATTTATTTACTCCTGCTGCCGAATTTTAAACTAAAAATTGTGTATTCATTCAAGTTATGAATTAAATTTGTATGAATTTGTAAAATTAGGATGCTATTCATATGTTTTTAAAGACAACTAAATAAAAATCTTACGATACAGATATACTATTTTATTTTATCCTGAGTGAAATAAGATTGGCCTAAGAAAAATTTCGGGGAACGCCTGGTACTTAGCAATTCTTTATATATTAGATGTTAACATATCTTACAATGTGTTAGTGTGATAAGACTGTTCTTACGTGTGGCAAGTTTCATATCCTCGTTAAGCATCCGGGAGAAAAGGGGAACAGCGGGGTACATCCGTAGAGTTTCTTTTATTACCATTTCTGTGTACTTTAATTCACCCAGAGATTCAATAGTAAGATAAAAACCGTCACCAAATACTTCCATCAGTTCTTCATAAATTTTTTCCTGCAAAGATTTTACAAAATTTTTGAAACTTCAAATGTTCAATATTATCAGTACTTCTGAAGTAAATATACCTGTTTGAAGTACAATTACCTGTATATCTCGGTTCTGGGACAACTCATAAAGAGCAAAGCATATTGCTGATGAAGTGGTGTCATGTCCCTTGAAAAGAAAACGATGATTATTACTATGATTTGGCTGCTGAGCATTTCTTTAAACTGTTTAGTTTATACTTCTGTTGTGTTACCTCAAACATGAATGTATCTACTTCTTCTCTGATATCTTTATCTGATAAAACTTTTCCATTTTCAGCTGAGAGCAGAAGAAGATCAAGGAAAACAAATCTCCTCTTTTTTCCTGAGATACAAATGGATGAATAATATTTGTGGTGCTCTAAAAATAATTTATATGTTCAAGAATAAAACATCACGAACCATGTTCATCGATAAAACCTTCTTGGTTAATTTTATCCATATCTTTTTCTAATAATTTCTTTCTTTCTTTTATAACCTGAAAAAGAAGAGAGACATAAGGATTTAAAAATTCAGATTTGTACTGAATGAATTATCTCGTGGGTATAGAAATGTTTAAATGAAGTGTAGTTATAACATTAAATAATAATTACCTTATTTGTCATGCCATGTAGTAATTTCAAATTTTGTTTCGTCTCCTTCCCAGTAGATGACAGCTGAAATGCTGCATCTAAATATAACCAGGGCCTTGTGGCACTCTCAATAAACAGCTCAGCTTGCCTAAATCAATGGATTGTGAGTAAGTAGAATGAGGGACTATGAAGCCACCATGATGTATTGTGGGAAATGTTGAGCTGATGGGTTGGAGACCGGGATATGAATTCCCGTGATATAACGGGATTGATAGTTATTCTCTCTGTGTTAATGTACACCGAGGATCTAAAAATCAGGACTAGCGACTGGGAGAAAAGAAGTTGCTTGGAAATAAATAAATCAAAGAGGATTACACTGGACAGGTGAAAAAAGACTTTAAAATTGACATCAATTGACATCATCAAGACACGTTGGTACATGGAAACGATACAATGGCTCTCTACATACGTCTCTATGGGGATGTGATGCAAGCTAACCGAAGTAGATTATGTCGATGCGATGTACAGGAGGCGAAGTGAGTGAAGAATTCTTCGCGCAGATTGTGGGCTTTGGAGGGGGAATTCCATTCCACACTCTCACAGTATGAATTGTGACGATTAGCGAGGTGGAGACAATGTTCACGCATGGGCACAACCGAATCTTACTACAGCGCACCTATCTTGGGTTTCTTCATATAACTAGTAGCGTCGTCAAAATTATACTTGATTAACAATGGAGTCAGTCAGAATAACGAGAACTGGAAAGTGAACAATTTCCAGGAACAGTGTAGCTCGCCGTGCGCGACAATGAAGGGACGTGGACAACTATGTGGTGTCGTGTGTATCGCTTGTGTTAAATAGAGGTGCTTTAGTGACCTCGGGAGCAGACGCGCAGGCGAGGTTTTCAGACGGGGAGGCTGTGTCGCACGCCGAACCGAAATATTGACTCTTCTTCTATGCCAGAGGCTGGCGTAGAGAAGATGCGGGTTGCAACGAGCTGAGTCAATGTGTAATGTTTCAGAGTCGTCAACTCTGGGAGTTTGAATGGAGATATTTCATGTATACTTTCCACTTTGTATATTTCTGTAAATATTACGTAAATAAATTACGTAAATATTTGTACATAATATTCAGTTTTTATCTTTCTGAGTTTCTTTTGGCAAACTCAGTGGTTCAGACAGTAATTAGTTATGAAGCAGTAAATTACTAGTCGCTACCCTTACCGCAAGTGACGTCGGACGGGATTGAAGTTTTCCACTGAGTAATTATCTCGGACTAACTCACTATTAACTAGTGGCACAGCTGGTGGGATCGCGGACGTTACAAATTCTTCTCCTGTAGGTGCTTTACAGAGCACCCAACTCTTGGACACACCCATCTGGCAACTCAGGGTTACCATGCTTTCTCGCCACCGAGTCACTCTGAATTTAATTCCCGGGAGGGGAAAAAAATTTGTATCTTTTCACCCCAATCTCCCAATTCGTGTAGCTGTGACAATTAAAAAGCGAACCTTGTCTCTTCTATCCACTTCCTACTTCTCCTAGTATCACTAACTCTTACTATGACGAACTACCGCCACCAACACCACGTGGGCCAACAAATTGTTGGTAAATTCAGCTAACCGGCCCACCTACTAACAACAGCCATACCACCCACCTCCTGCTCCCTATCGCCCCATTAAGATATGCTTCAAAAAAACTTGTGGATGGGTTCTGCGCAGTATCGAGGTTGGAAGCAATGAGCACCGGACCTTGGGAAAGGACCATGCGGTATAACGAAAATCCAGGAGTGATAGTAAAACATCGGACAACTACAACCACAGTAGAACCGATGGAGTCTGTATAATGTTTAAATCATTTATTGATAAAGATTAACTAAAAATGACTGTGTGGTTATGACGTGTGGATTAACGGTTTAGAGATAAGTTTGACAAGTAGGAGATGAGAAAAAAAATATTTTCAGAAATTACTATTGTGCTGAAAATGAGGTGAGGAACTGTTAAAGAGTCCATTTACTTAAACATTTATGACGATTTTAACATTCGTAGAGAGACATATGGTTTTGTATGAATTAATTTTTAACAACACATATTATTGTATTTTAATTTAAATCAGAAGAGAACGATCAATCTCTGTCAGAAAGGAAGAGAAAGAGTTCACCACACATTGTTGGTGTGAACACACTTCAGTGAAGAAAGAGAGGGTGTCATTAAAGAAATAAAGATGTTTAGTACAAAAATCGGGATAGATAATAGAAAATCTGAAGGAAAAAATATATTTATGAAATTTTAAGATCATGTGACAAAAATAGGAAAACTAAAAATATTAATTACTTAAAACAAAAGAAAGGCTACATGTCAAAGACTAAGATTGGGGCAAATTCCAAGAAACACAAGACTGATTGTGAGGATGGGAGGAAATAAAATGATTAAAAACACAAAGTAGAATACAGAAAGAAGGAAACAAATATGTATTATCACAACGATATTGACTTTCTGCGGATGAAAATAAATCCCATGACGTCACATGTATTTGAATCCCAAACCTTAATGCACCTAATTTAATTGAGAAATTAAGAATGAAAATAAATACATAAATTGTATTAACAAACATATATTTATGCCATAAAACACGGGTTCTTCCTGTAAAATTACCAACCCACATGTGAATTGTCGGAGTAAATCTATGTCTCGTATAATTTGCAGTTGAATAGCTGTGTTCAATGCCATACATTTCATATCCCAAATCGTAATGGAATTTTGTCTGATACAGGTGACACCAACTGATTCATCATGTCTTACCTTCTAACGGCGTAGAGGTATTCCGATACTACTTCTTCCTGTGTTTGAGCATTTAGTTCGACACCCATTGCGGATTCTGGAAACATTAATACTATATTTAACTTCCATTATTGACTCAGAATAGTTGGTATAATTTTTTCCAGTACGCGCTTCATACGAGAAATAAATATCAGACACGCCAGACTCTTACCAGAAATAATATCCTGAGTGTAAAGGTCAATAAAGTTAGTTACATCAAAAGGTGGTTCATCAACTCTTTCCTTAAATTTGGAAACCAGTACGTCCCCATTCTTCCCGAAAATATGAATGAAATTTTCTAATATTTTAAAATGAAATGTTGGAGTTATAATTTTTCTATGTTTGTGCCACTTTTCATCTGTAAATTTAGAGAATAATTCAATTATTATTTTAATAATATTTATAAAAATAAAAATAATATACCTATCGACATCGTTTGTTACCTGTGGATGTAAGAAGACCTGTTCCCAGCCATGGATGCAGAAACTTATAATACATCGACTTCTCAATATATTTCGTGCTAGATAATAAAACCTGAAATTTGTTGCATCAAAGAAATGTATTTTATACAATAAATTTGTTAAAATAAGAAATTATTCAACGAATATACACACAAATGGAGTCAATTGTGATTTGAGTGAGTGGGGGAATTGTGATAAATTATTGCAGATTTCTCGGAACTTTACAACACAAGATGTATCTACAAACGAGGACGAGAAATAATTCAGCATACTTGTTTTATTTAAGAACCGGAAAACTCAGTATTTAGGATTGGTGTTTTTCGAATTTTTTAATAATTTATTTTGTATTAATTTCATGCATGGATAACAATGAAGGTAAAGCAAAAGAGTTATATGTTGTCAATTTCAGTCAAGAGATGGAATGTCAATACTAGACAATGAACCTAATAGTAAAGTATACAAGCGTTGCAGTCAAATGTTCTTTCCAATACAATTTCAATCAGAGACAAAATAATTTATTTTTATTTGCGTAATGTACACACGAATGAAGTTTATTAGATTTTATATAAATGATAAATTGTTTGATATCACATAAATATTATACTTACTTCGGCATCTCTGTGGTTTGTTACGATAACCAACAACTCGCTACCCATCCACAATCGAAGAATTCCACCGTATTCTTCATACAACTCTAAACATCTCTTAAATAAGTCTGGAATTTCGAGAAGTTTTTATTATAATGAATAAGTCAAAAAATATTTTTTAAAGTGCTTGGAAACCTGAAAAGAAAGAATTTAACATATAGAACGTCCCTAAATACCCGNAGTTTTTATTATAATGAATAAGTCAAAAAATATTTTAAAAAGTGCTTGGAAACCTGAAAAGAAAGAATTTAACATATAGAACGTCCCTAAATACCCGTTCAGGTTTTCTAAAACCTAGAAAATCAATTTTACAGAAACCTTGAAATGTGATAATTCTTTCTGTCCTTTTCTCTGTTGAATGGCGCTGAGTAAACTTATAAAAATAAATGGTGGTTACAGCGGCGACAGCCGGCTTCAAAATTTTAAATGAAAACCGTATTTTTATTGCATATATTAAATGACGCATACTTCAGTTATATGAAACTGTTGTTACAATAAGATAAATTCTTTATTTTCATGTCTAGAATAATATTTTTTTTGTAAATGTTATAGTGTTATTTAGCTCAAAACAAATTACGATTTGTGTAAATATTTAAAAGTAATTTAATTCTTCAGAAAATGTGTAACTTTATGTGTAGTAATTTAACTTTAACACGAAATGAGATTTGAAAGAAATTTTTTTTCGTGAGCATAAAAGGAAATATTAAAAGGTCAAAATTTAATGTCAAAATTAGTAATATTTGAAAGAGATAAAAAGTCATAAAGTGGATGGATTAATACTTAAGAAAGATCTTTTTATTGTATATTTTGTTCTGTATTTTGGTTAAAAGTCAGAAGGTTGAAGAAATGCCTAATTATTTTTGTAATTTTGTTAATAGACTGAAATACTTGCGTATTTCTAATGGTGATTTTGAACAAATATGTTGAACAGGTTTCATGAAATTATGTTGGTATTAAATTCTGAAGTCATTTAAAAATATTGAATTGGATTTCTTTACAAATAATTTTGTATAAAGTTTATGTGGAAAAATGTTCATTTGAATTCTATAATGAATTTTTCTGCAAGAGGATTGATAACCTTGGAAACAATTGTAGAGCAAACGATAATTTCGTCAATTTTATTTTCTTTAACACCAATCTGTTAAAATCAAACTGTCTATTTGAATGTGTAAATCTATGATTTTTTGGAACATTAATTTAAAATGTGTGTACTGTAAATTTTAAGTGTTTATCTATGTACAAAAAGTTACAAGAACTGAGTGTGCTACGATTGCTAAAGTCACAAAATGACAAGTGCTACCCAGTGTACGAGTGACGAGTGGAAATTAATTCCATGATATAAATGTAATTACGCTCTGGGGAAGGGATGTGAGAGTAATAATTACCTCCCCAAGTGTAAAATATTGGTGAATAAAACCCGGTGCTCCTGAAAGTTTAGTGAACGCGCCCGAGAGCCCGATCAGGCGGAATGATCTGTCCTATCAAGGAGGAACGACGTCGCCCCCCTCTACAGGTCGAGGCAGCCTGCGCGCGGATGGGCAGCAAGACATACGAAGCACGGGAGTCGCCAGAGACGCAGGGTAGTCTTCGCGTGCGACGGCAGTGATCGCCAGAATGGTAGCAGCAGACCTGTATATGGACAGTCGAAACAGCAGACCTGGGAAGAATTTGGAAACGTAGTCGAAAAAAATTATAGAGCAAACAAGATTCTTTACTGGCGAACCATTAATGGACTGAGAAAAAAATATAAAAAGCCAGTGAGAAATGTAATAAACAGTGATGGTGAGATGGAATCACATCCCGAGAGAATATTAGAAATTTGGAGGAAGTATTACGCAGATCTTTTCGGAGAGGAGACAGAAAGAGTGTCGGAGGAAGTGCGTGAGAGGCACGAACGAAGACGCCCGGAAGTGGAAAACTCTGTGGAGGCTTTTGTGAAGGAGGGGAAAATGTGTGAGAGGCATGGACCCAGCGAGGCGGAAGAGGAAGGAATAGTCTTTAGGGATGTTGAAGAAGCTCTACTAAAACTGAACATGGGAAAGGCAGCAGGCCCAGACGGCATCGCACCAGAGGTGCTTAAATAAGGTGGTGATAAGGCTACAGATTGGCTTGTAGCTATTTTCAAATATATATGGGAAAAAGAAGAAATACCAAAAGAGTGGGAAAATAATATAATTATATCCATCCATAAAAAAGGTAGAATATTGAGATGTAAAAACTACAGAGCCATATCTCTGGTTTCCTGTGCGAGCAAAGTCTTCTCCAGAATAATTGAAAACAAACTAAGAAGATTTGTTGAACAGGAATTTGAGGAAGAACAAGCCGCATTCCGACCATTTAGACAGACTCAAGACCATATCCACATAATCAGAACACTTATAGATAAAGCTCTAAGTAGAGGAAAGGATATGTATATCGCATACATAGACCTCAAATCAGCCTTTGACATGGTTCCAAAAAACGAACTATGGAAAGCTTTACAAAAGATGCCAGTGCCAAAGAAACTCATTAGAGTTATAAAATGTATGTATAAAGATGTATATGAACATGTTAGATTAGATGGACAGAAGAGTGACCAATTTAGAATGGAAAAGGGAATTAAACAGGGAGATTCATTAAGCCCACTACTATTTATAATTTTCATGGACCAAATCATAAAACAAACAAAAAAGAGAACTAAGAAATATAAAGTAGGAAATTGGAGGATGCAACCGGTTTGAATACAGTCCTTGGTGTATGCGGATGATATAGTTTTAATCGCTGGTAATGAAGAGGAGATGAAGGTAGCAATACAGGAATGGGGAAGTGCATTACACGATAGAGGAATGAAGATTATCACCAACAAAAGTAAAGTTATGCACATTGGTAGGGACAGAAAAGAAATCAATGTTTCCTGGGAGGGAAGGATATTAGAACAAGTAGCGACATATGAATATCTAGGTACAGTAATCTCAGAGGATGGCAGGCAAGATGCCGAAATAAATAATAGAATTGAAAAGTCCAATAATATATACTACCATGTATACAATAACGGACTGAACATGAGAATAGGAAATAAACCAGAACTACAAATATTTAACGCAGTCTATAAGAAATCATTAACTTATGCTACAGAAAGCTTACTTATAATTAGAAAAATGGAAAGCAGACTAACTGCGGCAGAAATGAAATTTCTTCGCAAAATAGCGGGCAAAACCAAGAGAGACTGTATAAGAAACACACAAATAAGAGAAGAGCTTAAGCAAACTCCATTAGTACAGACGATGGAAGAAAAAAGTTTAAAATGGTTTGGTCACGTGACAAGAATGGAAAGTCACAGGAAAACCAAGGCAATATGGAATGCAAGGCCAGAGGGGAAAAGAGCAGTGGGCAGACCTCGAGGAACGTGGGATCAGAGCATTGAAGAGATATGTAGAAGGAGAGGAGCAACGGTGCAAGAGGTTCAGCGCAAGGCTGCAGATAAGAAGGGATATCTGAAATGGCTAACCCGACGCTGAAAGCCAAAAAGGGAGAGACGACGAAGAAGAAGAAGAAGAACTCCAACAGTTTTGCACGTGTAGTTGAGACAAAAGATACATCTCAATATGTAGCCACTCTGCAATTTGTTCTTTCTAGTATACTCGTGTGCATGGGTCATTTTGAGAATTATTTCGTTTTAAAAGCTCGGAGACATGAAACAATACAGAGCTAGATAAAATATTTTTAGAAACAGTTTCAATAGAACAAAATAGTAGAATTGATTTCCAATTCTATGCGAGCATTAACGTTTGTTTAGTGCTACTTAATAGAAGGCAAATTTCTAGTCATTATATGTACCTGGTGTCATTATATTTACATTTCAAAATGATATATCTTTGAATGATAAATTAAACGTCGTTTGTATGTTGCTCATAGTTTTAATTTATCTTGCTTTGATAATGTGTCTAGCACTCCACGATTACCAAGTGATATATCTTTGTATATATCCCCCTTTGTCTCGTACTAAACCCGTTTCATAAAATGAGATGTGAATACATAGATGTTTTAGAATTAATAACAAACCTTCAGATAACCTTACACTTCTTTATTCGATCGTTCGAAGATGCTTCAATGCTTTGAAGAGAAAAAGCTGGCAAGAATGAGCAGGGAAACAAAACTTGCGTATAGAGGTGAAAGGAATAGTGGTGTAACTCAATGTAACGTAAATTGAAATGTTTCAATTGTTTCCAAACCAGGAACAGTTTTGTAATGTGAGATATACAACAAAAGTACTAGATGAGCTATAAAAAATCAATAATATAATATATTTTTTTATACATAACGTCTAAAATTACTTTGTTACAGGTCTTCTTAATTTGTGTCAAATGATATACAATATTTTTCTCTTCAGATTATAGATTGAAGGTGATGTTTGTGGGAGAACGTGGTGTAACGTACAGTTTACATCACTTTCCCCCAAAGGTTTCCTGGAAGTTACACTCTTTTTGCTTCAAAAGTAAAACAAGTTCAGGAAGATAAGTATTAAATACTCACTACGGATGAGTTTCTGACTCACTNAATAAATTTATTGTCAAAAAACAATACAAACTGCGTGTGACCACGTGGAGAACATTAAGCTTATTTGTTCTCCGGGAGGAAACAAGGGCCGTCAATTCCTAACAAGGGTCCTTAGGCAGAGGCACACTTCTAATATAAGCATGAAATTGTTCGGTACATAATATAATATTTATAGACTAACAGCAAATTTGTATTTAATAAAACACAAAAAAGGTATTTCAGAAGTATACATTATTATCAAACTATAGATAATTCTGAAAATATTGTTATAAATCGTAAGTATTAAAATATCACTAAATTTGAGATTTATTATTTCAATAAAATGACCCTGACAAAAAAAAACAGAAATACTGTATAAAAAAATCTGCCTCTTCCCGAAGGAAAATCGGAGAAAATCCGGATGAGGATGGGGCTACGTCATAATATGGAGTTAATTTTTTCTATTCTTGCATAACAACGATAGACAATGTTCTCGGAGGTGGAAGAAATGCGGTGTGCGTCGGACACCTCTTTTCCTACAATCACAATAAACAATTGCCTTGTGAGTCAAACATGTGCTGCTATGTATGCGACTAATAAGAATTCTAATATGATACACTATTCCGTCTCATTGATTTGACTAGTCTTATGTAAACTCAATTCAACATTTTAAACGATGTAAGAACCGTTTTTCCTTTCACAACCTCAATCACCGCTTTGATCTCGGTAACTGAGAGTCTACCTGGAAATGGTATCGTGCGAATTCAAAATGCAAAGTCAAGTCTTGGGTCCTATATAACGAACCATGAAAACCATATTTGTAATCTTAGTTTGTTACCAGTTTTGTAATTTTTGTATCTTAAATCTCGAAATATGTTCTGCATTCCTAAGTATGGAGTATACCTTTCATGGAGGCTCCCAGTAAAATTGTGTTTCCGATAATAGGTAGTGGTTTGGGACCCGGTATGGCCTCTCCACATGCCATCATCTTCTTTCGACGTTGCCACCAATTTCTTCCAGGTTTTATCAAAAGGATCAGGCACAGAAGAATCAATGGCCACCACATGGTTATCTCTTTAACAGAATAATGGAGGTATCAATTACGAGAAATCACTAAATGCAGGATGGATCAATAGAAACACACACTTCAAATATTTCCCAAAGGAATAAAGAAATCGAAATGTCATTTTCTCTGAGACAGGTTGTTAATAAGGGTTAACTCTTTGATGTATTCAAATAATTGGTAGCATTTTTTAGTTGTGAGATATTGACATTTTACGTCGAATAATTAGCTTCACGTCACGACATATAATAGTGAAAAATTCACTTCGATATCGTTATTGCTGTAGAATATATTTGATGTATGCTTTTTTATTAACGAACCTGGTGAAATATTAAAACAGTAAAACTCCAATTGTTTGGTCGGATAACAAGTACTTTATATTACCCCTAAAACATGAAATGTAAAAAATAGCGAGTTGTTATTCGTTCAGAAATCCAAAACTACCGAAAGCACAGCCGGTTACTCAACTGATACCTACAAAAATTTTAAGTGAAACCCTAATTTTATGGTATATACTAGCTGATTATCCGGCGTTGCCCGGAATTTTTTTTAATTTTTAGACAAATGATCCCATTGGCTGGACGAATTTTTGGCTCCGAGGCCAGAGACAACGGTGCCATCGCGACTGCACCATTTCATTCAAACGCTTTTAAAATCTAAACCATCCGCCCGAATTTTACTATTTAATTTTTTTTAAATCTTTGTTAAATGCACAAAACAAAAACAGTATTAAATTTTATAATTGATTTTTCTTTCTGAAATTATTCTCTTTAAATTAAAATCTATTTTTAATACCGTATTTTCGATTATGTAGGTTAAGTTTTGTAGATAGACTTATGCTGTCGCGGACTTTTTTGTGGAACTCTTTGAGGCGAACAATATTGCTATTCCTGGTTATCTCTAACCGTTTTTTCTCTCTTTTCGGATTTCTTCGACATTTATGGATAAAATCATTTTCTATCTTACTATTCACGCTTTAAAAAAATAAAAGTTAGCCTATGTTCATCCTGAACACCTCAAGTGCATCCTTGCTAAATTTCATCACGATTGATTTAATGGTTTAATCGTGATTAAGTAGCAGACAGACGAACACACTTTCGCGTTACGCATATATACAGTAGTAAGTATGGATTAAGTATTAAAAAAGGAGTAACATTCGTAAAAATCATTATTTAGTTTATTGTATGTATATGTTTTATTAATTTACAGCACTATCTGCAATGAAACACCCCCCAGGGGACTTACACGTAGTAAGTACGTGTTTGGCAAACACGGGGCCCCGAGCTGAGTCTGGCATTACTTCCACTTGTGCTAGACTCCTTCCTTTCTCTTTCCTGACCTTCCTTGGTCACCTCTTGTTCTTTTCGATCCCGACGCTATTAGGGCTAGGGTATCTTTCATTTTCCCCATTTTTTGTAATGTTTTGTGATATGTTTTGATATATTCTAATTCAGGAGGGTTTTAGTGGGTATGGTTGAGTCATTCGGCGAGTCCCACACGCGGGGAGAGTCATGTTGGCTCTCCTTAGTGCGTAACTGCATTTTCCCTACCTGTACAGAATTTTAGAGTTCCAATGACCTCGATGTCGACGAGCCGTAAAGCCCCACAAAAAAATGCAATGGAACAAAAAAGATGCCCCCCCCCCGACATTCTGCTCCCATCCCATGTAGTTTTGTAATGTAAATATATCAGTAGTTGATAGAGGTAGCAATGTTAAATTTCAGCTAAATTGTTTCTTCGAATTTTAAATGTTCTGGGCTAGCGGCCCGGTACAATAATTTCTCTTAGATAGTACACTAGCACACACAAAATGGTGTGTTCCTAGCACACAAGACTTGTATATTCTTACGTTTTTTATACATTAAATCCGTATCCGGGGCCAGAATTGCTCTATCACCCTCCTTTTATTTTCAAATCTCGATAAACCGCCCTTAATACAGAAAATACGGATTAAAAAACTGGGAGGTGATAGAGCAATTATGTCTTTTTATCCAGATTCAGCGGTCAAAATACAGTAGGATTCATGGGTTTAGACATAACAATTATTGTTTTTTGTGAGTCTGCGTTATTGGAGGAGGTAAAATTTTACAAAAAAAACCTATAAAAATTAGAGTATTATTATCTAAAAGGATAAACCATTGACTGTTGGGCAATGTGAATTCTAGAATGGCACTACCTGAAAATAACTTTTGCAAATGAAATATTTATAGCATTTTTAAAACGAAATATTAATAGCGTGACTTAAGTTAATATATCAATATACAATCAGGTGATTTCTTTCCTGAAGAATCTAGCGATACCAAAAACTTAGTTTCACTCGTAACTAGAAACTATAACACACACGAAAGTGAACATTATAAGTCGAATGATGATAGTCAGACGATTCCTGATTATTGTATGTTTAGGTGTAAATGTTGTTGGCGTAATCAAAATGAAAACCAATATTCTTGGTCTCTTATTTTTACATCGAACCATGTTGTCAAAAATTGACTATATAAATGAATTCAGAAATGGCGAGTCAAACAAATTTATTTTTTTTTTATAAAGGAGATGTGGACCCTAGTGCAGTAGATGTAGACCCTAGATCCCCGACAACAATAATAGTAATAATAATCAACAGCAGGAAAAATCAATAAGTATACAGTATTTGCTGAAGAATTAAAGGAGTTGTTCATCTGGAGACCGTCAAAATTGTTCCTCTTGTAATATCTGGGATAGTGCCTAAGGTCCTGAGGAGAAGTTCGGACAATTTTGACGTGGGGTTCATGGTACCTAGAACGCAGAAGTCTGTTTTGTTGAACTCGTGTCACATAGATAGTTTCTGTCTCAGTCATAACAGTAGTACTGTAAGGTACCTGGCAGATTACCTGTACATTGCAATCAACCGTTCTGTTAGAATGGGAAAAAGAAAAGGATAATAATAATAATAATAATAATGTTTATATTGTCGGTCAAATTTCTTGTTGATTCGCTCATTACTTCTCGGACTTAAGGTTTGACTGTGAAACTAAAATTACAGTAAACGAAAGAAAGAACGTAAATTCGCAATACTGAACTAAATTTTCTGCACGTCTATAATTTCTAAAATTTTAAGAACAAAAATGCATTTTCAAAATTAACTTAATTACAGTACAGTAGTTTATTGTACCGTGCATTTCTTTTAAAACTGAATCGTACTGAAGACTCAACAGAATATATTTTATTGTGACATGGTAATTTTTAAGGGTGCATTAAAGTTATTGCATTATAAATATTGCGATTCATTTTTACTCTACCTCCGTTTTTTAATACAACAATTAAACATAACGAAATCAATTTGGCACTTCCTGTTTTCTAAAATACGTCATAATCAGAAATAAATTGTATTGTCAAAAAAGCAGTTACAAACTGCGTATGACCAAGTGGATGACAATAAACTAATTTACTTTCCGGAAGCAAGCAGGGGAACATCCCATCAATTCCGAGCAAGGGCCCTAAGACAGAGGCGAATTGAAAATCTCAGCGCACTTTATAGATCTATAAACAGATGCTACTACTATACTACTCCATATAAATAAAACGCTAATCATACTTCGTGCTGTACATACAGCGACAACTATGTAAATAACCGTTATTTTTTCATTTTATTGACATAGAACAAAATTAGAAATACATACCGATTTACTTGTTCCCACAGAAGCCGTATCTGCGTAACAAGAATTTTTGCTTACCTTGAATTTAATATTGAAAACTGCAGTAAGTTGTGTGTGCATACACCAAACGACTCCAGCACTCACTAAACAAATTTAGACCTCGCGACTGCACTTCTGGGATTACTACGTCGTCCTTCACAAATGAGTCGACGTTGAAATGCAACCCATCTTGTCACGTGGTGACGTAATATAGACTTGATCCTTTTATTTTTCGCTGAAAATGATAAGCTGCTGAATGTTTTATTTGGGGATCCCATAAACGTGACAATTCAAAGCATGTATGATCTGATACGGTGATTTTACTGATGTAATGCATCTGCATGATGTAGAAGAGAGCGGGTTGCAGTGGATCGTTTACTTTTAATAATAATTATTATTATTCATTGCCATCTCTGTGTGAAAGTGGAAAATCGCGTCTCAGTACCGCAGACACCGAGTAAGTACGAAAGTATATCTTTTACATGTTTTGTAAAAACCTTTAACTTCTACAAGAGTAGCAATTGTGAAGGATTTAATACATTTTGTTATTCTTTAGCGTATGTAGAGGTATTTTATTGCTCTATTTTAGACTCACGTCAAATACATAATTTTCTATGATTATTTTACTGCAATTACTATCAACGGGGAATAGAGAATCGCTTTGTATTGGGTCACAGGGGATCGCGACGTGAGCCATGAGATATTTAGAGTCGAAACCACTGTTTATCAGAAACTTTTTAGGTAAAATGCCACGAAACACGAAGAAGTTCAATTTTAGTGTCTACACAGAAGCTGAAATGGGTGCTGCTTTAAAAATTATATCCGACAAAAAAGTAATAGTTATTATAAGGTCAACGAATATACCTTTCGCAACCCTATACAGATATCACAAACAAATGAAAATATTATTATCTCAAGGTCATATTGACACCGAAATACTTCCACCAAATTATTCTGTACGAAGAATTTTCCCGAATGCTCAAAAGAACTGATTATTAGACTTCCGCAGCAAGATGTTCTACGGACATACTAGATACAAGCAGACTAGCTTTGGAAGTGGCAATTATGAACAGCATGAAAGTGCAACAAAAATGGCATGAAGTAAAGCTGACAGGTATCGAATGGTTTTACAGTTTGTGAAAAATATGCCCTAATAGTAGCCTCAGAACGCCTGATGGTTGCGGTTTGAGTTGGGTCTCGACGTTCAACCGTGACAATGAGAAATGTTCTTGATAATTTAGAAAATGTTAAGTCTGCACAAGAAATATTCGGCGGTGGAACCAGAGTGTACCACCTGTGTACTTCGACCGTTCAAAAAATCTGCCAAGTTATTGGCAGTTGAAGGACAAAAGGAAGCATCGAAAGTAACCAGCGCAAAGGGAGGTATTCTAGTGTAGCTCAGTATTCGCTCGATAATCTGTGACCCTAGCCATATCTCCACCGTCACCTTTCCCCTCCTCTATCGCCAACACACACAGCTGTTATATAATGATCCGTAACATCTACTACGGACACGACTAAAGACAACCAAATTACCAACAACGGCAGAAAATTAAATGTACAAAAGATGCATTTGACCGTTAATGACTTACGCTCTAGCAGCCTGGACGATAACACGATAAATGAATGAACTTCGACTATACCAATTTCAGGACATAGAGGATCCCGACGCCATGAGGGCTAGAGTATCTTTCATTTTCCTTCCTCCCCCCAGGGGACTTACATCTAGTAAGTATGTGTTTGGCAAACACGGGGCCCCGAGCTGAGTCTGGTATCGATTCCACTTACTTTTGATAGACTCCTTCCTTTCTCTTTTCTGACCTCCCTTGGTCACCTCTTGTTCTTTTCGATCCCGACGCTATTAGGGCTAGGGTATCTTTCATTTTCCTCATTTTTTGTCCCCCATTCATTTTTTGTCCTCATTGTTTTGATTTTTGGTTTTGAGATATGTTATGATACATTGTAATTCAGGAGGGTTTCTAGTGGGTATGGTTGAGTCCTTCGGCAACTCCCACACGCGGGGAGAGTCATGTTGGCTCTCCTTAGTGTGTAACTGAGGCGTAATGAAAAGATAGTGCGTAATGAAAGATATAATTAACATGTATTAAAATATAATTCAACATAAAAAATTGAATAAAACTATAAGTATTAAAATCAGTTACTCAATAACTATTAGGTTATTTAATTTATTGCCAAATAATCTAAAAATTTTAATTTCTAAGAGATTATAGAAATTAAAGAAAAGTATTCGGACCAATGTTTAGATATTTGTATATATTATACGTGTGTTTTTGTTACTAGTTACAATTTGTATAATTGTTAAAACACTACTTTGTCTGTTAAAACTAGCTACAAGTCTTCTGCGATACAATAGTTAATGATTAAATGATTAACAATATAGGATTACTGTTAGTGTGTTTTCCTTTTTAAGAAGTAAGTTCTAGCATGTAAGTGCTTTTGTACCAGACCTGCGTACAGTTAATTAATTTCCCTCAATAGGATTTTACTTTGTAAAATTTTCTGGTTCAACAACATAAATAAAAAATATAAAATTTATAAAAAAATATTTTTTTTGACAATTTACGCTTGGAATGAAAAGCGGGTCTCACAAGTTAAACGTACAATATAATTGACATGGGTTTAATTAGATACGCCTAATTTTTGAAGACCCCAATTCTCCTCCAAAAATGTATATGAACATACGCTTTTCTTATTGTAACTACTACAGGCGATGTGACAATGGAAATGAATTCAACTAGTGAATTTTGTGAGGTTTTGTAAGGCGCTGATCGTTCATTTTACAATTCAATGCACTATTTTATATCTGATAGTACGGAATGAAATGTATTTTGCATATTTATTTACAGTTAGAGGACACATTGAAGTAGAAAAAGAGTATCTCTCGAACTAATTGAGAAATCATCTCGGTCTCTGTATGTAAACATTCGTATTAAAATATCTAAGAACGAGCTTTTTGATGGGGGAAGGGGTAAAAATTTTCCTTTTTTAGTCGTCCGAGCTAACGACACGGTGCTGAATATCATCTCACAAGCTAATTGAGATATCACTTTGGTTTTTGAATGTAACTGTTGATAAATCAAATATCTTGAAACTAATTTCTGGAATTTTCGATATTTCACTTTGTAATAGGTATATTTTCTGCAAATTGCTTCATTTTTGTGAAAAAGCAGTTTTTCGTTGAGTATATATTTCAAAATTAGATGTGCTAGCGAACAAGTTCTTACTAGAAACAACTGCTTTCTGGAGAAAAAAAAATTGCACTTTCAAAATGGAGTCCAAATTTGGGGATGGGTTGAAAGTTCATTCCCTTTTGATTGCAAGATGAGTTCACTCATGAACTTACAAATACCAGGTAATAATGTCAGCATGTATCTGTCAACTAGTGTCAGCTTGACATATGTTTCTGATATGAACATATATCCAAATATACTTCTTTATAACACAGTATGGACAGCAGTGGATAGAAAGTTCCTCATTTCTATTCTAATTCTGAAAAAGAAACTTGAATATCAAATGCGTAGTGAAAGCAAGGAAACCAGTTTCGTTTTTTACTTTCTCATATATGTAGTAGAATGATAAATTGAAAGGCGTTTCTGTTGCTCATTGCTAATGTCACGCCTTTCAATTTATCATTCTTTGATAATGTTGCTAACGCTCCACAATTACCAAGTATATATGTAGTACACAGAAAAATTTTTGTAATCGTGAAAAAATTCGAAAGCGAGATTTTGACTGAAATGTCCGCTTTCGCGATCCCTAATTCTGAAAAAAATTGTTTTTGTCATAGCGTCCGTCCGTCTGTCGGTCTGTGGGCAGCCATTCTGAGTAAATGTATGAATATATTTAATTCATATTTCGTATTTATTGCAGAATTTACTTGTTGTCAATGCACGTGCTCTGACTTTTTTTAAACTTTAAAACAAAGGGTACTTCACATGAAGGTCAAAGTACTCTTTCGAATATTTCTCAAAAACACCTCCAACGATTTTGCTTTAATTTTCAGTACGTAAGGTACAATTAGTATGCATAACATTCGCATTAGCGGTATTTCGGTTGAAACTTTGGTATAGACGCATTAAAATAATTTATGTCTGCTACGATTACACATTAGTTTACTGTTTCAAGAAATTTGAATAATATTTAGCAGTGTGAATGGACCAAGCAGACGTAGAATACACTTTTCGTGAACTGAAATGAAAGATACGATAATGATAAAACACATAGGAGGACAGCAAACGCACTGTAGATACCAAAATACATGAATTTCTGTCAACAACGAAATTACTATTACATAATACTTTTAGGATATTTTTGTCACACTATGCTGCAGATGGAGGAACGTATATGAGAAAGTATGTGTAAAGATTTTTGCACCACTAGTTCCTTGTTTTGAAGGTTGGTTGGGTGAAGGTAAAGAAATGATATTCAGAAAAAAGAAACTTTTGCTTCGTGATGTACACTCCACTCTTCCTTCTTTATTTACCGAACTTATAATTGTGTTTTAGAACTTCGAACAAATACCTGATTGATAAAATTCATTTTGAAGTATTTATGGCCAACTTGTTAAAAAAAACAATAAAAACATGTTAAAAATTTGAAATTGTCTTCCACAACTATAAAGAACACTGATGTTATAGGCAAATAGTAAACGTATGTAAAATTTTATTTACTAACTAGATGATTACTCGGCGCTACCCGAGGTTTTTCTTAGACCATGAATCAAAATAAACCCGTCTATTTCAATTAAACATTTTACATGACTCCCCCTTTCCACTCTACCAATGGGATTCTAGGACTGTTTACATCCCCCTCCCCAATACGAATGGTGGTTCAACTCTGACATAAGTTTCTCTGTTCATCTCAGTTCTCAGAACGAACCCTCATTTGCCGGGAACTGCACCGCAGTCGATTTCTCGCTTCCGAGGCAAGACACAGCTGTGGCGGCCATTTTGTTAAAACGCTATTAAAATCGAAACCATTCGTCCAAAATTTACGATTTTTAGACTCTCTTTATTTTCGTTAAATGCACAAAGCAAAGAACCCATTAAATTTTATTTTAATTGGCTCTTTTTTTCTTCAGTTATCATCTTAAATTGGAGTATTTTAATTCTTCAGTTCTTTTTTTCGATAATTTAGGTTAAACTTTGTAGAGAGACATATGCTGTGGCGGACATTTTTTGTTGAACTCTTTTGAGGCGATCAATATTGTCATTTATAGTTGTCACCAATATCTAATCGTTTAGGCGGCGAAAGCGAATATACCCCTCTTTCTTTTGCAAATTCATCGACATTTATCGTCAAAGTTATTTTCTATATGTCTTTTAACACATTTTAAAAATAAAAGTTAATCTATAATAAAAGTTATCCTGGACATTTAAACTATCTCCTTGTCGAATTTCATCACGATCGGTTATGTGGTTTAGACGTGATTAAGTAGCGAACAAACTTCCCCATTTCGCATTTATATATTAGTACGGATTATATTTAAATAATGTTTACTTTCCACAATTTTTATGGTACGTACTTTCGGCATATTTTTCATATTGATCCATCTTTTCCCATTTTTAAGGGGACAGGGGCGCCGGCCCCTCTCCCCCTGCGAGTGCCCGTGACGATTCGTGTGTCACAGAAATCGGATATTTTGTCTAGGTATTCAGCGTATAACTCTTTGAAGAAAATTAAGGAAAATTCATATATTTTATCTGTTTATCCTTTGCTTCTACATTGATAGCGATTGATTAGTCTAGTACTACATCACAAGACCTTTTGCATAGACGTTGACAACACACACTACTTTGTATCATTTCGGAAGGTATACTCAAGTTTTTACTTTAATTGACAAGTAAGTGAAAAAAACTTTTTTTCTAATTGAGGTATGACTTTATAATTACAATTTTTATAATAAATAAATTTATTGATGTTTCCGTGAGTTAACACCACACGCGATTTTGTTATGCCTGACTCATTATCATCTAACGAATGGTAAGATGGATCACTCTTTAAAATAATTCCTACAGTGTCCACAAAACCCCGAGGAAGTGGCTAATAATCATATTTTGTGATTCACTATCATACAAAACAATGAAACAATACGTAAAAATATTTATTCGAGACTTCAATTTCGTGAATAGTAGATTGGACGTGTTTTTTAGCGTGAATTCGTCGTAGCAAGAATTGAAGAATGACAAAAAAATAGGATAACGGGGTACTCTTCGTAGCTTACGCTTATAGTGGCGGTATGTTAGCCGAAGGGTATATGAACGTGCTCAATTTTGCTCAGGTAATATTATAATTTGATCACTCTTGGTTGTTTAATAAAAATCGATAAAAATCTGAACTTAAAAAAACATTCTTTCCGACTCTGCGTAAACTGAAATCGCAAAAATTATAGTGAAAAAATTTACCGAACAACAACCATTTTCGAGAAATCGCTTTCCATTTATTTTGTATGGAGATGATTACATTGCTCTTGTCTATATTGTAACATAACAATATGGGGTAATGCATAGCCCCACGTTTCGACATCAAATTGTAAGATAACAATTTATATTAGTTGATAATTAATGAGGAATAGGGTAGTGGCAACCCTTAGCCACCCGTGGCGACGACAAATTGTAACATAATATAAAAGAAGAGGAGTTATTAATATTAATAGTTTTAAAATAGAATGTTCGAACTAAATTATAACAAAAATGGAGTAGTGGTAACAAACACCTCCTAGGGATTAATTACCCCTAATTAATGACCGCGATGGTTTATTAATAACTCCCAACATGAAAGGAATTGAAGTCAGACTGGGTTTTCTTTTAAGAAAACACACACTATTGGTAGTGTGTTTTTGACGCGCATTTTGAATCTATTATTATCTAGATCAGCTTAGATATTTCGACAACACGAGATTATTGTAATGAACAAAATACATTTTTCTCCATCGTTATTTTTTAAGTTTATATTTGATTAATATATTTTCTAGTATCAGTTATGAAATTTTTAGATGTTTGTAGTTATACATGTATTAATATATTATTAATGTGTTCATTAAATTTCTTATTTCGAAACATTAATAATAATGAGTTGGAACAATCACATATAACATTAATTTAGACATATCCTTTTGATAATGGAATGACGTATCAAGTTTGTCACCGTTATCAATCCAATAAACAAATCCCTTGACAACTACATATCATACTTACATTACTTATGATGTAGTATTATAATTTGTTTATTTCTATTGTACTTTTATGAAAATATTTTAAATTTTATGGATGCATACGATGAATGTGTAAATGTATTCAGAAAATATGGCAAACTCTTTCGATTATGGTTGACTTCAGAACTGGTGATATTGCTAGCAAATGCTAGAGATGCAGAAGTAAGTACAATTTTTTTTTTTTTTCTATTCAATATCTCCTATCCAAGCTTTTGAAATTCCATGAGGCAGGTATATATACAAAGTTGGTTTCCTATTTCTAAACAGAGAGTTCCAATACCAAATGAAAGATGTGAAGACATTCTGGGGCAATCAAACTTTTAGCTGAATTATCATTTATATCTGTTCCATCACCAAATACACTTTAAAATAGTTCATAATTATTGTTGGTGACAGAAATGAGTTATGTTATTTTTCCTCAAAAACACATCAGTTTTTATTACGAAATGTGCATTCTCCCCTTAAACCTAATTTCAGGCATTAAGAAGAACTAAAATCAGAAAATGAATTATACCTCTAGAAACAACATAAAATTTTGAGCTACGTTGTTCATGATCAATTATATAAAATAGAACATAAATACTTGAGTTGGAAACCACAATACTCCATTGGAGATCAAGGAAAATGCTGCCTTATTTCATGAAACAAAACGTTCTTACCTCAAAACAAAATCAGGAAATTATTATACATCTCTAGGCTTTGTCTAGGGGCGTGTTTATTGTAACAATAAATCATGAATTTAGTGTTTTTTCAACTCTTATGATTTTTAAACACTATACTCAGAATAATCTATAGTTCGATAATAACTTGAACATGTAAATTTACAAACATATTTGCATTAAATTACAAACATATTGACATTATATATGTATTATAACTTGCAGCTAACTTTTTATCTTATCTAGGAACTTTTGCTGAAGTTTTTGAATCCGCCTCTGCCTTAGGGCCCTTGATCGGAGTTGATGGGATGGTCCCTTGCTTGCTTCCGGAGAGTAAATTAATTTTTTCCCCCTCAACATGGTCATACGCTGTCTGTACTGTTTTTTGACAATAAATTTATTATTATTATCATCCATAGGTAAAGCAATCACGTATTTACATTAAATTTTGGGCTACACCCTTGGGTGACTTAACATGGAATGACACTGAATTAACCCAGATTTACTCGAAAGTAAGATTTGGTTATGCAATTAAAAATTAAACTGTCACCAATCAACTTGCAAGCCCCTTTGTGGCTCATATGACAGCATTCTAGCTCATCACCTAGTCATCCCGAATTCAATTCCCAGTGGGGCTTTTCACAGGAATGTCCCAGTTCATGTAGTTGAGACTACTGAATAGCAAACCCTCCTTCCTCTATTCACATCTTCCTAGTATCAATAACTTCTTCTAACCCCTCCACGTGCGCCAAGTTCTTGGTAAACCCAGCTAACCGGTCCATCTACTAACAATGACCTACCACCCAACTCCTACCTCTTATCACTTATAGATAAGCTTCAATAGCATGCTACATTTCCCATTTACAAATACTACAATAAAAAAAATTAAAAAATTAACCTTGCAACCTGACTCCACTCTGAGCCCCCATTAAGGAAGAAAATATACTTAAAATACATTGGAAGTGACTTTATTAATCACATCGATGTTAAAAGCAGGACTCTTTGAAGAATTTTTTCTTACTGCACAAGTATTCTGGCCCAGGTTTTTCTTCAGTTTTCCTCCAGGTAATGGAGGATTTTCCATAGGCAGGAATGTCATTTAATACTTTAGTTACTACTAGTCTCGATTTTTACTGCACATTATATCTACAACTCATTTACGAATAATAAATTCATAACAGTAATACTTATATATTTTAATTATAAGTATTAAATCTGCAACTGCCCTTGAACCCTAGATTGGAATTGATGGGTTGAACACTTGCTTGTTTCCGGGAGTACCTTAGGTTATTATTTCCCATGAGGTCATATGCTGCTTGCAACTGCTTTTTTGACAATATAGTTTGTTTATTTATTTATTTATTGTGTCACCTTTCTCTCTTCCTGCTTTTCCTACTCCAAAGATAAATTTTACAACCCATTTTTGTTAAAATGATAACATACTAATATCTCACTTTTCTTCAGTGTCTCCCTAGAAGCTCAAAAGTATTTCATTATTAACTAATGAATTCTTATTTTATTTGTTTACAAATGTTAAGAGAGTTTTTTCACCTGGAATGACTTCTTAGAATAGAAACAAGGAGCAATAAATTGTACAAACCGATAAATTGAACAAATAAAGTTTTGTGTTAAGTTCCCCTAGAGTTTTGATCCCTAATCAAATTACTTTTTTTTTATATCAACCTACCTATTTTAATTCAAGATTTTTTGCAAATAATTTTTGTTTTTCCTTATCGCACAATTTATGGTTTTGTACTGCACAAATGCTTGTCCATATCCACAAGTTATGCATTACTACACGTTGCAAAAAACCTAGCTCAAAAGCTATGAATTACTCACTCACATGGACTTCAATCACTATTATGTCACCTTATTAGCACACCATCTTCTGGGGTGAGTCTCACCCCTTTGGGCTGAACCTCTTTTTCAGAAGGCATCAGGAGTGACACTATTCATCTCAGTGAGTCTTAAAATCTTGCACTCAAATATCATTCATTATCAACTATTTTTACATATACCCGGCCATCCCACACCTATCTTATAGATATTTCAGATGATGGATTAATTTGGAGTTAAACATCATAGAAAACAGTAATTTTTCTATAATTTTGAAGGTCAAATGTCCAAAAATTTATGAAGCATAACCAAAATTTTTAACACAACTACATGCTAACATCAAGTGTACAAAATGTTATTAAAGAGTAACAAAACTTTGTTTTGAGGAGAGGGAAAGGTCCATAGAATTTTTTTGCAGTATACCAGAAATGTCTTTTCTGCATATTTTAATTGTCAGTGTTCAAAGTATCATCACGAAGTACAACTATTTTGCTTTGAAACAGTTGAAGACATTGGGAGACTTTTTGTAACTTTATGTAGGCAGTGATCTCCTCTTCCTGTTACTGGTGTGGTACAAACTTTAAAACTACAGTTGTTTTATAAAGACATTGTGCTTATCATTTTTTTATAATGTTGAATGAACATGAACAAAAGTAAATGGACAATGCTCTTCTGCAGTATCTGGGAAACTGGAACTAGATCTACTGTTCAACAAAGACCTACCTGGTTTTGAAACAATTTCTAATGTTGAATCATCTGTTTGTAAACATATAACTTTTTCAGTAAATTTAATTGTTTTTAATGCAGATATTATATCATTCCATAAAGGGTGTCCAATAGTCTCGGCAGCATTTTAACCTAAACCCCTTGTTTTTATTCTAATTTTAAACTTCTCATTTGCAATATCACTTTTCAGTAATATTTTGGAAGAAAAGACGTTTTTAAATTTTATTCTGGATTTATTAAGCGTTAGGTATCCTTAACAAGAAATTAAATAATGTTTTTACCTTTAATACTAATGCAATTTGAATAATAAACATGCAGTTTGTATATCTTAAGTTTTTGAAGCCTTTTTGGTGCCCTAAAGAACTTAGTTCCCTAGGATGTATATGTTCACCCACAAAGACTGAATGTATAAATGACACTTTTTCTTTAGATGTTTGATTTCCTTATAATTTGTGAAGATCATCATCTTTCAGACAAACTTTTTTATTTGACTTTTTGTTTCTTAATACTGGCTGGAACATATATCATACCATTGACAAGAAATTAATAACGAAAGAAGGAATAAAATAAATATTTCATTTTATTCTTTTATGTAGCTTAGCTGCGAATCAAATTATGTTATATTATCCTAAACATCCTCACCACCAGCTACTAGGTAACATCAATCAGAGCACCGAGGCTCTTATTCAAACAGTCTTTATTTATTGTTAAAACAATAGTTAAAAACAGCATATGATGCAATCACATGGACCAATAAACTTACTTACTCTTCAGAAGCAAACCAGGGAACATACCATCAATTTTGATCAACGGTCTTAAGGCAGCTGGCAGATTTATAATTTCTGTGTCCCAAGGCATTGTAGATTAAAATCTGAAGTTCCACTAAAAATATTCAACCTAAGAGGACCCAGGAAGAAAATTATTTATTTTATGAATAAATTTTTCTCTTTTAATGGTGTGAGATTATTCCCCCTAGTACTGCAACACACCATGGTATGGCGGTAAGTGAGATATTCATAGATGCCTCCCTTCTGTTGGCTACCCTTTGACCTTTGCGCAATTAGGTACACCTTTCTCATACCTTTTTGGGTAGTATGCGCAGTTGAGGCACTCCTTAACACAATTCATATGCAACCCCTTTTAATTCTTTATATAAGATAATATTTTATTAGTGCATTCTCTGAGATTTATATTGATTTTAGGTAGTATTATCTAGCACAAGACATATTGAAAAATCAAGTTTTTACAACTTTAGTCATCCTTGGCCTGGAACAGGTCTTTTGACATCTTCAGGTGAGGAATTAACAAATTTTTGTTGAACGTGTCTTATACCTGGTTTAATTCTTTCTTAATTTCAGGAGAAAAGTGGCACTCAAGAAGAAAGATATTAACACCAAAATTTCATTTTAAAATTTTGGAAAATTTTATTGATATTTTCAACAACAATGCAGATACTTGTCTCTAAATTAAGATAAAAATCAGACAAGCCACCTTTTGATATCAGCCACTTTATTGACCTCTATACACAGGATATTATTTGTGGTAAGAAATTTTGTGTAAATTGTGCGTTGGTAGCATTTAGGAATCTTAGCACCTCAAAAAACTTTTAGTCGTCACTCAAAAATTTGCATAAACACACACGAAAAATTTGTACATTTTATTATTTATTTCAAATAATGAGAGCAATATTTTATCTCCTCATGGGAATGTACTTGTATGTGTGTAAAAGTAAAATTTAGCTAAAATTAACTGCAAAATCTCCAACACCAAAAACAATTTTACCTAAAGCTGCCTATGAATTTATGAAACTTTATATACCTAATTATTTGTAGGTTATAAAACCTATTTCAACAAAATGAAAATTTTAGAATCAGCAATGTGGGTTCAACTTAATGCACAAACAGAAGAACAAATGTCAGAATATTTATCATCTGTAAAAAAGATAATGCAGAATATTAATTTCATTCTGAAAGATTTAAGGATATGTTCTAGTTAATTAAGGTATTTATTTCATACAGACAAAGTGAAATATTACTCATGAGAGTTTCAATGCCTGGTAATATTTGGACTCAATATTTCAATTGTCAGCATTAGGAAAGGAATCAGACAAAATTTTGACTATCTTACATGGAATGACAGAGAAGACATCATTATCATTATTATTTCCTTTATTGATAAAAAGAAAATTATTCTCAAATATTAATTAAATCTTGTTTAAAGGAACTAATGGATAAATAAACTAAAATATATCTTACTTCTTTAAGGTAATACAGGAGAGAAAAAACCTACTTGCAAGGTAAATGGAGATAAAAAATAAACCAAATGTACTAGTTGATGAAATTGGTCTGTGTCTACATTTATGATATATGTATATTTCGTTATCATTTATGTTAACTTTAAAATAAAGCAAACATTAACTGCGAAGAATGTGTTTCTTTACTAAACAATGGGAAAATCGTAACAAATCCTCAGGACATCGCAAATTTGTTTAATTCTTCCTTCTCAGAAGTAAGTAATATAACGAACTAAACATCTCCAAATCAATGTCCTCCAATTATATCCATCCACGTACCCAATTCTAATGTTCACTCCCGAAACTAATGCCAGTGAAATCGTGAGAATCATCAGCTCATTAAAAACAAATTTTCAATAGGCATAGATGATATACCCGAGTTTATTGTTAAATTTTCATCCCACGTTATATTAAATCTACTCATAAATATTTTTAATAGTTCTTTATCAGAAGGGGTGTTTCCTAACATATTTAAGAGAGCTAAAGTGAAACCTTTACACAAGAAAGGAAACAAACTTAATATTGGAAATTATCGATCAATATCTATAATACCCACTTTCTCAAAAATCCTAGAAAAATTGTTCTATAAGCGTCTTCTAGATTTTTTATCAAAAATACGCAGTTTGTACTGTTTTTTGACAATAAATTTATTATTATTATTATTATTATTGTTGTTGTTATTATTATTATTGTTATTCTTATTATTATTATTGTTGTTATTGTTATTATTATTATTGTTATTATTGTTATTATTATTATTGTTATTATTATTATTGTTATTATTATTATTATTGTTATT
>NNCF01126378.1:354276-368678 GCA_002313205.1 Laupala kohalensis | reverse complement strand
TTATTATTATTATTATTATTATTATTATTATTATTATTATTAAACATCTGATGATGTCCCAAGAAACAAGAGATGACTACCTTTTCTTGATCTTCCTATCTGAAGGCAGCCAAGTTTTATCTGATAAGGATATTAGGGAATAAGTTGTTACATTCATGTTTGAGGTAAGACAGGGAAATAAACTAAATAAATAAAATATAAATTTAATAAAGTAGAGCAATAGTCCTGGTTTCTCTTAAGGGCCATGACACTACATCTTCAGGGATTTGCTTTGCTCTTTATGAATGGTCACAGAACCAAGATATTCAGGTATTCGTCTTAAAATAAATATGATAGACATATAGAAGATACTCATTGTATAGATTTATATTCCATTTTTTGCTCAGGAAAAAATATATGTATAACTGGTGGAAGTTTTTGGAGATGATTTGTCACCTACTGTTGAATTGCTGAGTGGTGTTCTTTTATTGGCACGAACTCTTCAAGAAGAAATGAAACTTGCAACAAGTGAGGACAAATCATTCAAGTATGAAAATAATATAACTCAAGACAATTTTATTCACAAATATTTTGAATATAAAATATGTTCCACAGAAAATCCTTAGGACAATTTTAATTCTCTCACCTTGGATTGGAGATATTGAATGGATGCAATTGGGAGAGGACCAGTAATGTTTTTGTCATATACTATATTGTTGTGTCTCTTTGTATAGGACTAACAATATTTTAATATTCTCCATTGATGAACACAAGAACTCAAAACAAGTTCTTGACATGCAAACTGTTATTCACCAGGGGTGTTTCTTAAATATTTTTCTTGAAAATTAATAAACCTATTCTTCTATCATATTGGCTAGCCTGCTCCTGGCGTTAGCTGCGGTTGTGAATGAGCTCTCTCTGTTTTTCAGTTTAATCTTTCTAATTATTTTATTTTTTCGAGTTTTTTGTGATTCAGTAGTTGTATTTAGTGTCTAACTTTCATTGCAGTGTAAAATTCTTTGTCCTGTGTGAGTGTTAAGTAAAAAAACACTAAAAACATTTCCTAAGGTTTTCAAACCCAACGGACCATATATAATTTCATATTGTTTTCAAGTGCTTCATTCAAGGGTGTGATAAGGTTTACGTAAGTACAAACGGAATCATAAATTTAACTTCTTGGTGCATTAAAATTAATTATTTTGCTGTATTTAGATTGTCTGGTGCATATACTATTACATCATTATTAAATTAAAAATAACGTACTCTATTGTTGCACTGCTCAAGTTTCGTCGTCGTAAATACAATTATTCCAATATTTTACCATTTGTTTCGTGATCTTTTTGTAGTTATTCATTACAATTTAACAAAATATTGTCTTAGTTATTGTCGAATTAATTTATCTGCAGTTGTCATCCTAAATTATTTCTGTCATTTGTCGGTTTGTTTATTTCCTGATTAAACCCTGCCTCATTGTTGCACCCAAGTTTTCGTCGTCATAATTTCATAGAATTGTTACATCATTTTACAATTCGATTTTCTTGATTCTTTCGTATTCATTTGCATTTTAACACAATATACGGTAGTTATTGTCGAATTAATTAATCTCCAGTGGTCGCCCTAAATAATTATTTCAATCATTTTTGTCGTCGGTTTGTTTGTATATTTAATTTATTTATTATCTCATTTGTAACTTCCGTAGTAATAAATATATTATTATACTAGCATCCTTCATTCAGTGTTAGTTGTCAGTTTTCGTGTATTCTCATTTGCTTTTGTCGTGAAGTTGCTAACTTTCTCACAACAATGGACACTATCGCATTCCTCAACTCATTCAAAGCTGATCTTCAGAAGGCGTACAATAACTTGGTACATTATATTGATACACGAATCAGTGCGCTGGAAGAGATCAATAAGAAAACGATCGGCGGTTGGACTACAGTTAGGAATTCTCGCCGTCCTTCCAACTGCTATCACCCGGTTAAACCAACGACGCATGCACCACCCCAACTCTTCACTCAGAATAGGTTTAGTGTGTTAGATGACATGTCCCTGTTTCCTCCCTTACCTACTCGTTTCATCCCCTCCCGTCCAGTACCCAGACCTGTTCGCACACCACGCACTGGTAAGCACAGCCGCCCAAAACCACGTAAAGTAGTGCTATCCAGAGATGATACCAACACTTCCACGCAGAAATCAAACGTGCTCATACTAGCTGATTCGCACGGTCGTCAGATGTCCTCCGTATTGCGTGGATTTCTTCCTAGCCAGTTCTCAGTCTCCGGTTTCTTTAAGCCAAACGCTCGTTTGGCTTAAGTTATTCGAGAACTGGACACTTACACTAAAAAACTCACTGAGCGGGACACAGTAATCATCATAGGTGGGCAGAACGATATCAACTTGGGTGGACATTTTAACGCGTCTGAACATCTACAGAAACTAAAAATGGCCTCCCTGCACACAAACATAGTGCTCTCTAGCCTGCCTCCACGCTTCAACGTTCCACAAATAAACCACGAAATTAACCTGGCAAACATCTCCCTAAAACATCACCTGGCAGACACAAAAATCACATTTTTTGATTTGCAACCACACCTGACTGCCAAGGACTTTACCCAGCACGGTTTACACCTGAAACCGTCTGGGAAACAGCACTTCGGTTCTCTCCTAGCTTCACATCTGACCTCACATCATCCACCTCCTCCATTACCTCCTCCTGCACGTACCTCATCTCCTCCACATCCCTCTACTTCTACATCATCTCCTACACCTCCCTCTGCTCCTACCTCATCTCCATTTCCTCTTCCTATCTCCACACCCATTTCTTCTCCTGTCCCCGTTCTTTCACCTACTGCTTCCTCATGTCCCACGTCAACATCTATTCCCCCTGTCGCCCCCATACACCGTTACAACTTGCGCTCAGGAGTACGATGTGGTACTCGAAGGTGACAATCGCGTTCAGGTGCTGTGTGCGAGCTTCATCCGGAACTAGAAGCTGTACCAATTTCAAATTCCTCTCCACAATCTAACGTCGATTCCATTTCTCGTGAGTCACAAACTCTTTGCGAAAATAAAATAATTATATTTCATCATAATGTCCAATCCCTTTCAAACAAATTGACAGACATTGAAATTCTGGTACACGAAAATCGATTCGATTTGCTATGCCTCACAGAGCATTGGCTTTCAACTAACAACATCAACGATACTGCTATTTCTAATTATTATTTAGCAAGTTCTTACTGTCGGCAAAATTTTAAAGGCAAAAATCCCCACGGAGGTACGTGTATCTACGTTCGTAATGATATTTTATCTTCTCCACTGACAGGCTACGAGAACTTCTGCGTAGATAGTGTGTTCGAAATTTCTGCAGTTGAACTGACCGACACCGGTATTGTTGTTTTGTGTATTTATAGACCTCCTCAATCAGATCTTGACATATTTTTTCGGAACTTCGAAAATGTTTTAGAACATATCGCACATAAATCTACTAAATCTATCGTTATATGTGGTGATTTCAATATCGATTTCTTGAGTACATCCGACTCTGCACATTCACCAGTTAATCGATTCAAGAATCTTATCGACTCCTTCAACCTTATTACTACGATAAATGACCCCACTCGCCTCTCCGGCTCATCTCAAACATTGCTAGATCAAATTATAGTCAACAATGGAATCTCGTATCTCTCTGAAGTGTTTATCGCCGGATACAGTGATCACCTTGCTCAAGTATTGACTATTAATAATACACTAAAACCGCTTAAAATCCTTTACAAATTTACAAGAGAGTTTAATGACATAAATAAATCCATATTCGTAAATTATTTGCGTGAAGAAACATGGAAAGATGTTTACAATTGCCAAAACACCGACGACAAATTCAATGTATTTATCTCAACATTCCTAAAACATTACAACTCTAGTTTTCCCATAAAACGCAAGTTAATTAACACAAAAAAATACAATAGATGGATCACCCTAGGGATAAGAATTTCTTCAAAAAACAAACGCCGTTTATATTATCTTTCAAAACGCTATAACCAGCCACCCGAATTCCATAATTATTTTCGTAAATATAAGACTATTCTCCGAAAAGTAGTCTATGCAGCTAAAGTTATGGAAAACGACAGGCATATACTAAAATCGAACAACCGGATGAAAGCCATGTGGAATATTGTTAACAATTACACGTCAACTTCTGAAAATCGCGAAGAAAATGTTTCTTTACTAAACGATGGCAAGATCGTGTCAAATCCTCAGGACATCGCAAGTTTGTTTAATTCTCACTTCTCAGAAGTTGGTAAAATAACGAACTCAATATATCCAAATCAATGTCCTCCAATTATTACCACCCACATACCCAATTCTATGTTCACTTCCGAAACTAACGCCAGTGAAGTCATGGGAATCATCAGCTCCTTAAAAAACAAATTTTCACGAGGCATAGATGATATACCTGAGTTTATTGTTAAATCTTCGTCCCACGCTATATTAAATCCACTCGTAAATATTTTTAATAGTTCTTTATCGGAAGGGGTGTTTCCCAATATATTTAAGAGAGCTAAAGTGAAACCTTTACACAAGAAAGGAAACAAACTTAATATTGGAAATTACCGACCAATATCTCTACTACCCACTTTCTCAAAAATCCTAGAAAAATTGTTCTATAAGCGTCTTCTAGATTTTTTATCAAAATATAACATTCTCTCTGACGATCAACACGGTTTTAGGAAATCCTTTTCCACTACAAGCGCCATATTTTCCTTCTTAAACGATGTTACCACATCTCTAGACAGTGGAGAAAATCCTCAGGGTGTTTTTCTTGACTTATCCAAAGCATTCGATGTCATCGATCACGGAATTCTCCTTACCAAATTGCATTCTTTAGGCATTCGTGGACTTCCACATCAATGGCTAACTTCTTATTTAAAAGATAGATATCAACAAGTAGAAATATCCTATACTAAAAATAAAATACTTGAGCGTTGTCTTTCAGAAACAAAGCCACTTACTTGCGGAGTACCCCAAGGATCAATTCTCGGCCCTATACTCTTTTTATTGTATGTGAACGACATGTCATCATCCACATCAGATTGCAAAATGGTTCTTTTTGCTGATGACACTAATTTACTATGTAAACACGCCAATGCTCAAAAAGTTTTGTCTAACCTTTCGACTTGGTTCCATGCAAATCGTCTCATTGTAAACACTGACAAAACAGTGTCTATGTCATTTCACAATAGTATCACAAAATCTTTACCCCAGGTTTCTCTTTCTTTAAACGGAACACAATTAAAAACTGTTACAAATACAAAATTCTTAGGTCTCCATATTCAAGACAACCTCAAATGGAATTGTCACATTGACAATCTTAATTCCCAATTAAGCAAATTGTGTTACGCATTCCGAATCTTAGTTAACGCAGTTAGTCCACGTATTTCCCGTTGCGTATATTTTGCAAACGTTTACTCCCATTTACGTTACGGCATTACCTTCTGGGGTAATTCCGGTCAGAGTATTCAAACTTTCAGAATTCAGAAGAGGATAGTTCGGATAATTTGTAAATCTCACCCCCGAAACTCTTGTAAACCTTTATTCAAGGAATTAAATATCTTAACACTTCCCTGCATTTATATTTATGAAACGGTCGTGTTTGTTAAGACCGAATTACTGAAGCACCACCCTTGCTTTATACGAAACAGTCTCGTTCACGAACACTATACACGCAATAGTAGTAATATTCATCGCCCTAGAGTGTCAACCACTCTTTGCCAAAAGGGACCATACCATTCGGGAATCGTTCTATATAATTCCCTGCCCAAGAATATAAAAGATATTATGAAATTGAATATCTTCAAATCCGCGGTTAAAAACTACCTCCTGCACCAGTGCTTCTACACTGTAAAAGAATTTATTGATTTTAACAAAAGTTAAATTCGTCTTGTGCTTTATCACGCCATTGCTGTAGTACTTTTTAAACAACTTATAACAATTTCAAAAACTATTTTCTTGCATGATTGTGTTGTCTTATGGCTCATATTAATTTAGTTTTATGTGTACTCAACATTGGCACGTTTGTGTACATAAATTCTGTAGCCCCATCCTGGCCCGGGTTTTTCTCCGGTTTTCCTTCGGGTAGAGGCGGATTTATCATACAGGTTCTCTAGGCTTTGTCTAGGGGCGGGTCTATTGTAACAATAAATCGTGAATTTAGTGTTATTTCAATTTTTAAGCACTATACTCAGAATAATCTATAGTTCGATAATAACTTACATGTAATTTTTTGCTTAAAATTACAAACATATTGACATTCTATTAGTATTATAACTCGCAGCTAACTTTTTATCTTATCTAGGAATTTTTGCTGAATTTTTTGAATCCGCCTCTGCCTTAGGGCCCTTGATCGGAATTGATGGGATGGTCCCTTGCTTGCTTCCGGAGAGTAAATTAGTTTTTTTTCCCTCCACGTGGTCATACGCAGTTTGTACTGTTTTTTGACAATAATTTTTTTTTTTTTTATCAATTACTTTCCACTAAGTTAACTCTTGAGTTCACCAAGAATACACCTCAGACTCTAATACCTACTATCTGCTAACCTCCTTTCACATTTCCAAACCTGTTTTTTCTCTTGATTCCTTTCCTCCGACTCCACATTCCCATATATTTTACACCCCATTTTTTTTCTCATTTACCTGAGCTTCTTCATATCTTCTTCCACCTTCTCGTCCCTCTATCCTATATCACAGGTGCTGTTATGTCTATATGAAGATTGTAGAGTGTATGTGCAGTTCAGTATAAAAGACATAATATGACATTTCTATTTGGGATTGATTCAGTGCAAGTATGAAAAATTCCAATATCATTAAAGCCACACATCAACAAAATATAAATAATATTGATATTATTTTCCATGATAAAGATTTTATCATTCTGTTTTTTCTCATGAAATGCTAAAGATTTTATTATTCTGTTTCTTAATCATTTTATCTACTATTCTTTCAAATCACTTTTTTTTTTCACATTCGACTATTCTTTCAAATCCTAACTGTTTGCTTATTTCAATATAATCAGAGAAGCTATTGTATTGTGTTGGAAACAAATTTATAAAAAATAAATTAAATTATGAATTATTAAATTAATTTTGATCTTTCATTGATTTCAATAAATCAATTTCTCATAAAAACTTTTCACCTTTAGTGGATGTTGCTATTCCACCTGGAGCTCAAGTGGTGATTGGTCCTTATGGAACTCATCGTGATCCAGAATTTTATCCAGTCCCAGAAAAATTTAATCCTGATAATTTTTTGCCTGATGTGGTCGAAAACAGGCATCCTTTTTCTTATGTACCATTCAGTGCAGGTCCTGGAAACTGTATTGATGAGTTGTCATTATCAGACAAATCATTTTTTACAAATAGTAGCCTAATGTTGGACAAAAAGAAAGAAAATTATTTTTAATGAAATTTTCCTATCAAAGTAAAATCATTTAACAAATGCTATACATTTAAATTTAAATTTGGATGTATTTAAATGTCAAATATTTATTGCCCACTTCTAAAATTATACTTTTTGTTAACAATTTTCTTAAAGTTTTTGATTGTATTCTATTTTTTATGTACTAAGTAACAAATATAAAAAACAATGTATAAATATTACAGGTCAAAGATTTGCTATGCTAGAATTGAAATCAACGATTGCTAAAATTATCTGGAACTTTATTCTTGGACCAAATTCGTCTTTCTCTCCACATTTTACATCAGCAATGACCTTCAAAACAAGAAATGGAATAGAACTGAGCATCACTTCCAGGAAAAAAATAAAATGTATCTGAATGTCTCATCATCTAACAAAGGGATTTAAATAAATTTTCCCTGATCTTTAAAATTTATATTATAGGAATTATTTTTTCACGTACTTAAGATTTTTTACATATTATATTTTTCAAATTAATATATAAGATTTTAATTTTTACATTATTGGTCACTGGTTTTATCAAATTATAGATTCAGTTGTGCAGAATCATAGGTAAATGAACATGTAAATTTGACAAGTTATTATATGAGGAAATACTCTACAAAACCTTATCAAACACAAAAAAGGTGTGGTAAATATAATGCACAAAACCTCTGAAAACTGTAAATAACAATAAGTGTACGTATTGAAGAAAATCTCTTTGAACATAATTTTAGAGATTGTAATACATATGCTTGTCTTGAACCTTTTTTCTGTTTTAAAAGACAAATATCCCTTATCATAGTGTTCGTAATGAAATATTGAGCCTGGTTAAGGCTTAGTTTGAAAGAAACATTTGCAGCAAGCAGTCGTTGCAGATCTTGTGAGGGTTTGCGGCTCCTATCTCTATTGAAGTGTCTTTTGTCGCACTTAACAAACATTTTAAACAAATAGTACATGGCTTAGTTGTAAAATGACAATTCACTCCTTGGCCAAAAATAATCTTTGTAATGAAACCTAACTTTTGACATTTGTTTAAGTCTGACAAGAAAAAAGGGATATTTACAAAACAATTTGTTTAAAAATATTAAATCCGCCATTGCCCTTAAGGACCTTTTATCAGAACTGACAGGATGGTCCCTTGCTTGTTTCCAGAGATTAACTTAGTTTATTATCTCCCATGTGGTCATATACAATTTGCAGCTGCTTTTTTGACAATAAAGTTTATTTATTTATTAATAACAAAAAACATTAACTTTTTTTTATTTGCAAAAAGCAAATTTCTAAAAGTTCTTGATGATAGTTCATATTATATTTTAGAGTTCATTTATTTTCATTTTATTTTACTTACTTTTTTGTCTAACTTTTCTTGCGAAGAGTTGCTGTGGAGACCACCAATCGAGATATCACCACGGTAAATTTTGCTGGAGTGTTTCACCTCATACCGGGCTCCCAAAGTGGGTATCTCCCAGGCAGCAACCACAATGTGTTGATTGTATTTCAATTTATTGTCAGAAAAGCAGTTACAAACTGCATATGACCACATGGAGGACAATATACTAATTTACTCTCTGGTAGCAAGCAAGGGACCATCCCATCGATTCCGATCAAGGGCCCTAAGGCAGAGGCAGATTCAAAATTTCAGCAAAAATTCCTAGATAAGATAAAAAAGTTAGCTACAAGTTATAATACTAATAGAATATCAACATGTTTGTAATTTAACACAAAAAATTATTTTACATGTACAAATTATTATTGAACTATAGATTATTCTGGTGTTTACAAATCATAAGAATTGAAATAACACTAAATTCACGATTTATTGTTTCAATAAACATGCCCCTAGACAAAGCCTAGAGAACCTATATAAGAAATCCACCTCTACCCATAGGAAAACCGGAGAAAATCCTGGGCCAGGATGGGGTTACAGAATAAATGTACACAACCGTGCCAAAGTTGAGTACACAAAAAACTAAATTAATATGAATAATAAGACACAACACAATTATGCAAGAAAATAGTTTTTGAAATTGTTACAAGTTATTTTAAAAGTACTACAGCAATGGTGTGATAAAGTGCAAGAAGGATTTAACTTTTGTTAAAATCAATAAATTATTTTACATTGTAGAAGCACTGGTGCAGGAGGTAGCTTTTAACCGCGAATTTGAAGAGATTCAGTTTCATAATATCTTTTATATTCTTGGGCATGGAATTATATAGCACGATTCCCGAATGATATGCTTCTTTCTTCTTCTTTTTTTTTTTTTGGCAAAGAGTGGTTGACACACTAGGGCGATGAATCTTTTGTCTGTGCACTAGGGCGATGAATGTTATTACTATTGCGAGTATTGTGTTCGTGAACGAGACTGTTTCGTATCAAGCAAGGGTGGCACTTCAGTAATTCGGTCTTAACAAACAAGACCGTTTCATAAATATAAATGCAGGGAAGTGTTAAGATATTTAATTCCTTGAATAAAGGTTTACAAGAGTTTCGGGGGTGAGATTTACAAATTATCCGAACTATCCTCTTCTGAATTCTGAAAGTTTGAATACTCTGACCGGAATTGCCCCAGAAGGTAATGCCGTAACGTAAATGGGAGTACACGTTTGCAAAATATACGCAACGGAAAATACGTGAACTAACTGCGTTATCTAAGATTCGGAATGCGTAACACAATTTGCTTAATTGGGAATTAAGATTGTCAATGTGACAATTCCATTTGAGGTTGTCTTGAATATGGAGACCTAAGAATTTTGTATTTGTAACAGTTTTTAATTGTGTTCCGTTTAAAGAAAGAGAAACCTGGGGTAAAGATTTTGTGATACTATTGTGAAATGACATAGACACTGTTTTGTCAGTGTTTACAATGAGACGATTTGCATGGAACCAAGTCGAAAGGTTAGACAAAACTTTTTGAGCATTGGCGTGTTTACATAGTAAATTAGTGTCATCAGCAAAAAGAACCATTTTGCAATCTGATGTGGATGATGACATGTCGTTCACATACAATAAAAAGAGTATAGGGCCGAGAATTGATCCTTGGGGTACTCCGCAAGTAAGTGGCTTTGTTTCTGAAAGACAACGCTCAAGTATTTTATTTTTAGTATAGGATATTTCGACCTGTTGGTATCTATCTTTTAAATAAGAAGTTAGCCATTGATGTGGAAGTCCACTAATGCCTAAAGAATGCAATTTTGAAAGGAGAATTCCGTGATCGATGACATCGAATGCTTTAGATAAGTCAAGAAAAACACCCTGAGGATTTTCTCCACTGTCTAGAGATGTGGTAACATCGTTTAAGAAGGAAAATATGGCGCTTGTAGTGGAAAAGAATTTCCTAAAACCGTGTTGATCGTCAGAGATGTTATAACTTTCGGTCAAGTGAAAATGGCGACCAGTCGGGACTCGAACCCGGGTCTGGGTGGAAATGGTGTACAGTTTTGGAAGGAGAACCGGTGGTGTAGCGGTTAACACCCTTGCGATCAAAGCAAGGGTTCGAGTCCCGGCTGGTCGCCATTTTCACTTGACCGAAAGTTATCACATATATTCTCCACGTGTAGTGTACACGGAAGAAATACGTACGTCAGAGATGTTATTTTTTGATAAAAAATATAGAAGACGCTTATAGAACAATTTTTCTAGGATTTTTGAGAAAGTGGGTATTATAGATATTGGTCGATAATTTCCAATATTAAGTTTGTTTCCTTTCTTGTGTAAAGGTTTCACTTTAGCTCTCTTAAATATGTTAGGAAACACCCCTTCTGATAAAGAACTATTAAAAATATTTATGAGTAGATTTAATATAACGTGGGACGAAAATTTAACAATAAACTCGGGTATATCATCTATGCCTATTGAAAATTTGTTTTTAATGTGCTGATGATTCTCACGATTTCACTGGCGTTAGTTTCGGGAGTGAACATTAGAATTGGGTACGTGGGTGGATATAATTGGAGGACATTGATTTGGAGATATTTAGTTCGTTATTTTACCTGTTTCTGAGAAGGAAGAATTAAACAAATTTGCGATGTCCTGAGGATTTGATACGATTTTCCCATCGTTTTGTAGAGAAATATTTTCTTCGCGATTTTAAGAAATTAACGTGTAATTTTTAACAATATTCCACATGGCTTTCGTCTGGTTGTTCGATTTTAGTACCTGCCTGTCGTTTTCCATAACTTTAACAGCACAGACTACTTTTCGAAGAATAGTCTTATATTTACGAAATAATCATGGAATTCAGGTGGTTGGTTATAGAGTTTTGAAAGATAATATAAACGGCGTTCGTTTTTTTTGGAAGAAATTCTTATCCCTTGGGTGATCCATGTATTCTATTTCTTTTTGTTAAAATCACCTTGCGTTATGTAGGTAAGCTAGAGTTGTAAGGTTTTAGGAATATTAAGATAAGTACATTGAATTTGTCGTCGGTGTTTTGGCAATTGTAAACATCTTTCCATGTTTCTTCACACAAATAATTTATAAATATGGATTGATTTGTGTCATTAAATTCTCTTAAAAGCTTGTAAAGGATTTTAAGTGGTTTTAGTTTATCTTTTAGTTTAGTAAATCCAAATATTTTGTGCAGCAAACTTGGGGGAAACCTATTTTTAACATGGCAGTATGTGCTGGGCATGAGTAAAATTATTATTGTGCACACTATTGAGTCAAGTGCAAAGCAGTGAAACTATATTTATCATGGTTTATGTGTATATAGCACTCTACAATTGTCTCATTAATTGAAGTGCTTGCCATTGTATTGATACATAGCTTTTAATATAATTTCATTGAATCATATAGATGAATACTACATATTACATAAATACTATATATAATTTAATAAGACAATTGCAATTAGCTTGCTTGTAATAGAACTTTCTATGCATAACAATTAATACCTGCCTTGGACTATCATTCCTTTATCAGTTATTACATCATCTTTCTCAGAAACAGAACATCCCTCTTTGGTTACTAAAAAATGAGGGTTTGCAGGTTGCTTCATTAAAATATTTGCTCCAAGAGAAAATAAAGACCCATAATTCTCAACTTTATTTGAGAAACACATACAAGAGACATGTTGCTAAAGGTCGATTACATTACTTCCTCTCAATATACTTTTCTTTAGAGAAAATATTACAGTATTGGTAACAGAGTTAAATATTAACTTAGTTTATTATCCCCCCACATGGTCATACCCAGTTTGCAACTGTGTTTTGACAATTAAGTTTATTATTTATTTGTTTATTATATGTATTCCAAAGAGTTTAGTTTTGATGATTTGGAGAGCCTATACCCCTAGGCCATAAGTATTGTACATCTTGGTTGTGACTAGAGTTTGGATTTTGCATGTTTTGCAAGTCGTGTTTTTTTAATCTTTTTTGCCTATATGAATTATGAGGTTTATGATATTTTGAAAGTAGTATTTAAATTCAAATTAAAAATCACATATTGCCATCACAAATGCATGCATAACTGCATTTAAATGCATAATTTTGGTCTCTTCTCTTATTTGTCATTGGGTATTATCCTCCTCGTGGTTATACTTGTTTTTTCTTTCATATCTAGGTGTACAAAAAATAATTGTTCTCAAAAAAATCAATGTCCAGCTGGAACATTGTAGTTTTTCTGTAACCCTGACTTCACAATAAAACACAAATTTGTCTCACTTTTAACAAAATTTAAATTAAAAAAAAATAATGATATGATAACAAATAGCTGTTCAAGTAAAACTTCTGTGCTAGTCACCACCTATTTTCCAATAACTGTTTTCCATTTGTTTATTTAGTTCTTGTTAATTTACCATTTTTAAAGTTTTTGGTAATGTAATATATATTTCAGTTACTCATTCCTTGGGTGTTAATTTACTTTTTCCTACTATAGTCCTGGGAAAATTGACATTCCGCAAAGGAAATACAAATTCGTAATATAATTTTAATACAAAACTTAATTGTGTACACCATTTTGAGTTTCCCCTTCTACAGAAGGATAAATAAATCCTTGGATGAAATCACCCTTGAGCAAGCAACATAAAGTTGTCCGTGAGAGAATTAAAACAGTTGAAACATCACCAATTAGCCTAGCACCATTTTGTTCATCAATCAATGTCCATTTATTCAGACATAATAGTTGAACCTTGTGCATCAGTTCCTATGACTACATATAGGCCTCCATAATTACTTTCTTCACTTGGATACAAAGTCGAGTGGCAGTAGATGTCTTCTTTACAGCTCCCCTAGTCTATATTAAATAGCTATTGAGATATTAGACTAACCATGAAAACACTGTTGTAATCAACATCAATATAGAAAGCTTCTATTGATGCAATTCTATTCGATGTTGATAAAGGCAATGTATTCATCTCCTTTCAAAATAAAAGGACAGAGATTGCTAGGAGATGGTTGTTGTTTGATATCATTTTCTTAAAATTTTGTGCAGAATCCAAAATTAAACTAGTTTTTGTCTTATACTTACACAGTAAAACAATAATTTGCAAGAAGGGATATCCAGTAGATTAATCATACTGGCTGCCAAAAGTAAGGATATTGTGTGAATGATATGTGACATCTTGACATCTCTGGGTCAAGACGTCTCAGAACGAGGAAGTGATGACATAGGGAATTGAATTTGAATATATACTATTTAAAGAGTTGTGCTCTCATCAGTTTAACAAGACTCCTGGGAATAAGAAACCAACAGGCATCGCGGATGAGTGAAATATCCCGGTTCTCTCACATGTTTCTTCGTGAAATGAACCATAACGACCTTCGTGTTATGACACACTTGCGATTTCGTAGCGGGGCGAAGCGGAGCGATCGCGCTGCTTTCCTTGAATATCTTTTCCTTGAATTTCTGTGGACTGATTATGGATTATACAAATTTTGCATATCAATTATTGCAAAACAGATTTTTAATTATAACATTTGTATTACTGAGTATTTACTCCACTGCTTCCACACTTCTTTATTTTAAAAAAA